>JAKCPI010002157.1:0-32943 GCA_023213315.1 Euborellia annulipes | reverse complement strand
TCTTGTAGGTCTCTTTTTTTAAAAATCTTTCTCTCTCTCTCTCTCTCTCTTTTGACTCAACTTCCAAAAATTTGTTTTGAATGGGAGTGTAGCTTTTTTTTTTGAATATTTTGTTTTTCTGGATTATAAAAATTTTTAACTATAAAATTCAAAAAAAAATTCTTCCTGAAACTTCTCTTTATATCTTTTAGCGTTTTAACATGGATTAACATTTCTAATTAACCCTTGTATCTTAGATAATATAAAAAATATTCCTCCCTTTTGTCATTTATTTATTATTTATATTTCTATTTTCCATTTTTTTTCTCTTTTAAAATCTGTTACTTAGGGTATATAAAATTATCCAATTTCCTCCTCACCCTCCACCCCACTAACACAGAATTTAGCTAATAATTGAAAATAGGCCTATAAATTCTTAAACTTTTATCTCTCGTTACTGATATAGTAATAAAGTCTGATTAACATTTCGTTTTAAAACTATATTATTATTTTTAATAATGTTAACAGAGGGTGGGGTAAGGTGTGTACATTTCCAAATTAAAATTTTATCATTTTTTATTTTTTTGTAAACTCTCTCTTTCTACAAACTCACGAATCATATTTAATAAGAAAAAATAATAATTTTTATTTTTTACAGGGGTGTCTATTGCTAGAGGTCGACTTCTCCCTTCATCATCGTCCTTCTCGCTCCAGCATCTCCAGGTCACCTCTCCTGCAATAGGTGAGTTCTGACAATCAAATTTTTTCATTTTATAATCAAATAATAATTTCATTTTCATGGGATTCTCTCTATTTTAATATCTCGAGTATAACAACCTCCTCATTTTAAAATATTTGAATATGATTTAAATTTATAAAAAATCTCCCTCTCTCTTTTTTTGATTCGGCTCCCAATAGTTCTTATACTTAAATACCGATTCTCTCTGGGAACATTCTTAGATAGAAAAATATATTTTTTTTTAACACTCACATTCACACACGTAGACTATACACACAGTCTTTTCGGCAACTTAGGCCATTTAAGACTTTAAACGATACTCGTTATTTGTAAATATATCTATTGATCCAGGCATTCTTATTTAAGCCATTTGATATCCAAATGGCTTAAATAAACAGAGGCGTACCGAGGCAGTTGGGGGCCTGGAGCGACACTAGAAGAGGGGGCCTTATATTGAATTTTTTTTTTGGGGGGTGCTCATCTTTAAATATCCCTCGACTCCATACACAAAAATATTTTTAAAATACCGTATATCCTTTAACCCCAAGGGGTCAGAGCCTCTCAAAGAGAAATTTTCACTAAATTTTGTTTTTATAAATATGTGGGGGCCTATGCCGGTTCGGGGCCTGTGGCGGACCGCCCCCCCCCGCCCTCCCCCTGGTACGCCACTGTAAATAAAATAGAAAAATATTTCTAATTATATTTAAAAACATTATCTGCTTTCTATATTAGGCCTAGATGAATAGAAATGAATAGGAGGGTTGCTTTCTTAAACTTTTATCTCTCGTCAGCCGTATAGTAATAAGTGCGATTTTTTAAAAATTTGTTTAAGTCTCTGTGTTTATCAGGGTGCTAATTGGCCAGAATAAAAGGAAGTTGAGTCAAAGCCGGAAATTTAAAATTTGCGCCGAAAGCGAGCAAAGGGTCAAAGGGAGGCGTGGCCTTGGGCGGGCTTTTCCACTTGTACTTTATATAATGTTTGATTGAGGGAAAAAAATTCAAATTTTTTTTTAAATTTAATTTTGATCATCGAAATGAATAGGTAATATATTATTAAAAAATATTTTTTTTTTTAAAATAATTACTTTTTCTCTAATCTAAAAAAAAAAATTTTCTCTGTTCGGTTATGTAATGTAGTAATAAGGGTACCTCTCAATTCTTCATCCCTTGTCAATTAATAATTAAATATGGGGCGAGGGATTGAGGGGGCAAATTACTTGAATATATACTCATCTTTTGCTTTTCCATAAAATTTTCCATAAAAATCACTCGATTTTATTTAAAAAAAGATTTGATAAAATAAATTCAACAAATGGACCCTGTTACGCATTAGTGTGTCAAGCGCCAAAAAAAATTAAAAATTGAGTTAAGCCACGGAATATTGTTTCAAATGCTATAATTAATACTATTTTTTATGAAATATGTCTTAAAAAAATTTATATTTAATGTTACTTGCACAATTGACAAAAAAAAATGATTTAATGTAAAATCTTTATTTTGCTTCCCGTTCCTTTTCTTAATCAAAACAAAAAACTTTAATGTTAATTTTCTCAAATCTCGGTAGCTGGCGCTTGACACACTAATGCGTAACAGGGTCCAAATATTGTTCAATCAATTTTACAAATTACCAAAAAGAAACAAACCCTTAAGAAATTTGGACAAAAAACAATTATTATATCTTTCAAATTAGAAATAAATCTAAAAAAATTATTTTTTAATTATCTATTATCTGAATGAATTGAGGTAAAAATTATAATTTAAATAATATTAATTCCCCATTTGAAGCAAAGCAAAATACCCGATAATCATACTAAAAATATGATGAAAAAGGATTACGGGAAAATAAAACAATTATTTGATAAAATAATCTTTATTGAATATTTAAAATATGATGAAAAAAAGATAAAAATTAATAAATAAATATTTCTTTGTTTCAGAAGAGAGTCCTTACATTTTTTATAATTATGAGCAAGAAGCAAGTCGATTGAATTCATCTCCCTCATTAGTGAGAATAAAACGTCACACACACACACCTCCTCTCTCCAAAATTAAAAGGTATTTGTGACCTTCCACATGAAAAGGTACCAAATCTTCACCGGGGTCAAAATTGAGTTTTTATTCTTTCTGTACAGATCACATTAAAGTTTGTTTGGTCCCTTTTCTCTTTTTTCCCCTTTGTCTGTTTTTTCAATTTTTTTTATATAAAATACATCGATTCTGATGAATTGAATATTTCATCATAGAACTAGAGTAATAAAAACAATCGATTTTTTTGAACTTTTTTAGTTAATTGAATATTTAGCCCAGTTAAGATTTGGTACCTTTTTATGTGGACGGTCAAATTTATAATTTGCATATTTCACTTTCATAAAGGGTTAACATTTTTTTTTTTTTTTTTTTTTTTTAAAACATATTTATAAAATAATCCTTTATTTTAAACTTACACCAGAGGGTGTAAACGGGTGTACACAGTGGCGGATTAAGACAATATAAGGCCCTAGGCGCAAAAAAAATTTAGGCCCCGGATAACAAAATTGTCTTTGGAAATTAATTAATAGGTATTATAAATTAATAATTGAATTTCATAATCAATTGATAAATTTTGTATAAAAATGAAATGAAATTTTATATCACGATTGATAATCAATTTTGGGGGCCCCTATATTCGACGGGGCCCTAGGCGCGCGCCTTGCTCATGATCCGCCACTGGGTGTACATCTTTCCTTCTCATTTAAATATCATTAATATTTTTCCTTAAAAATAAGTTGTTTCATTATTATTTTTTTATTTTATTTTATAAACTCTCTCTTTCTACACACAACACACGAATCTCATTTAATATTTTTTTTTTTTTTTACAGGGGTGTCTATTGCTAGAGGTCGACTTCTCCCTTCATCATCGACCTTGTCGTTTGAGCATCCCCGTCTCAGCGCACTTCTCCTCCTTTGCACTTGGTAAGTCCAGACCAAATTTTTTTCAATTTATTAGTTCAAATCACAAATATTAATTACATTTTCTTGGAAAGGTCTATCTCTTTTAAAATCTCGTGTATAAAAAAAATAACCCTTATTTTATTTATTATCATTTAAACCAATAGAAGTCTGTCTCTGTCTCTCTTCTCTCTCTCTCTCTTTTGACTCATGCTTCCAAAGGTTTTTTTTTTTTTTTTTTTAATTAAATTTAAAAATTTCTTCCTAAAACCCTCATTCTATCTTAGAGCATTCTAATATGGATTAATATTTCTAATTAAACGTTGTATAATTATATTAGATAATAAAAAAAATATCCCTCCCCTTTGTGATAAGGGATGTTTTTTAAGGGTATGGGAATAAAGTAATTTCTTTTAATAATAACTTAAATTCTAATAAATAAATATATTATTGTAGTGAGAAGTATTTAAAAAAAAAGATAATTTCTTTAATAATTTGTTCAGTTGGTTGAATTCGTCTCTGTTCTATCTATAAAGTAGGCCTAGTTGGTTTCTATTCTATTGCGTTGATATAGTGAGAATAAATTGTTACATACATCTCATCTCATATCTCTAAAATTTACATATTTCATTTTCTTAAATTCATAAAAGGGTTAAAATTTTATTTTAATAATATTTTATACTTAGAGATTTGATTCTTTTTTTTAAATAATGAAATTAGAGAGGGTGGTAA
Organism: Euborellia annulipes; assembly: GCA_023213315.1. Classification (NCBI taxonomy): domain Eukaryota; kingdom Metazoa; phylum Arthropoda; class Insecta; order Dermaptera; family Anisolabididae; genus Euborellia; species Euborellia annulipes. Next base: position 28,563 of record JAKCPI010002157.1, on the reverse strand, counting down.
GGGCTATACATTATCCCATCTAATTAAAATATCATTACTAATTTTCCCTTATGAATAAGTATTAAGATTAAAATATTTTTTCTATGAATCCTACTGAATATTTGCTTTTTTCATATCAGACCAAGATAGGAGTTATAAAAAAAAAAAATATTCAAAATTAATTAGTCATCTTATTTGTTTGGTTTTTTTTTACTAATCCATATGGCTAACTTAAATAAAAAGTCAAAAAAAAATTCTCTTCACTTTCTTTTTTATTTCAATACATTTTTATTTTTTTTTTCAAATATTTATCTTTGCGATTTTTTTTTCTAACTCTTTTTTTCATTAAATAATCTCTTACATCTATAATTATTATTGGAATTATCTTTAACTGGATGGTCGAACTTTATTTAAAAAATTCGTGATTAAATTAAAAAAATCTGTGTAATTTGGCGCAAAGCACACAACTTTCTCTTACCCTTCGGTAAGAGAAAGTTGTGCACTGTGCTGGTCACACCAGATTTTTTGTGTCGAGAAATATTTAGTTTCCCATAGCACCTTAGTTTCAAACTTGCATTTTAAATGTTGACTGCTTGAAATAAACTATGGTTATTTTTCAAAATTTTAATCTCATATTTGGACATTTTATACACAATATAGAATCGTAAATAAATACAAAATTTCATAAGAATTGGAAAAAAAAATTTTAAATGCGTAAAAAGTTCCAAAGGGGACCCCCTTTTGAATCGAAATTAACATACAAATCCCTATAGGAAATTAACATTGGCCTATGAGAGAAGGCGGAGAGACAGGCGATAATGTTTGCAAGTGAGAGAGAGAGAAAGATATGTTTTCTCCAACAATTAAAGACACAAAAAAAAAAAAAATGGGAATTTAAATAATAATTGATTTTTAATCTAATAAAAAGAAAAGATTTAAATTCCGTTACCATGGCAACCATTTCTATCTTTCCTATGAAGAACAAGAGTAAAGTGGTCTTCAGAAGATTTCAACGGCAAAATGAGAATATACATTTTAAAGAGCATCTAAAAAATAGTTGATTTATGAATTTTAAAAAAAATCCTTGGAGCGAATTTTGAGAAAATCGAAAAAAACTGAAAAAGTACATCAGTAAAGTACTAGTACTTTTTGGCCGATTTTGTTCAAAAGCTTATTTTGAGGTTCTTCAAAGGTGCCTAAGTTAAATATAAAATTTCAATCCGGTAGCTCAATTCCTTCATGCTAAAAATTGGTTCCACACACACAGACACACACACACACACACACACACACACACACACACACACAGACCATTTTGCGGGACCCACTTTTTTGGACTCAGGGGACCTCAAAACATGAAGATCCATCAAAATCTCGACATCGAATTTTTGACATGATCGCAATACTTTCTCTCCATATATATTTCATATATACTAGGTAAGAGAAAGTAAAACGAGAAAAAGGAAAAAAGTTCTCATTTAATTAGTCATTAGGTGTTCTAATTTAAAAAAACAAACCTTTTAATGAATTTTCTTTTCGAGTAACTCTTTATTTTTTTTGAATTTTATTTATTTCTTAAATTTTAATAATGTAAATAATTATATTAATAAGGGAAGGAATATGGAGTTGAGTAAAAACAATCATATAAAAAATATTTATTAACTATTGAAATATGTAGCTTATAATGGATTAACAAAAATTACGTCTTTTAATTAATATACCGGTACTAATTAAATAATTTTCTTTTGTTCCAGGATCTCCGTATTTCAATCAGCGGCCAAGTCGACGAGGGTCATCCGAAAATAATAAATACATACATGTGAGTTGAAGAAAATAATTTTAAAAATACTATATTTCATATGCAAATAGAGTTATTTTTTTCTTTTTATTAAATGGCCTCGGCCAGCTTAAATTATAAACTAGTAAAAAATTTAAATATTCTATTTGCAAATGTTATTAGAAAGATCAAGAATGAAAAGACATTTATAATATAAAAGTTATTTTTATAATATAAATGGAGAAAGATCTTTATTAAAAAACTTAATTATTAAATGAGAATTTGTTATTTTTATATTTTTATTAAATATTAGGAAAGGAAATTTGGGTTAAATTAAACTATTATTAAAAAATAAAATAAAAAATCTTTATTCAATATAAATTCTCATATGTAGATGATAAATATTAAATTTGACAAAGATACAGTATTTAAATTAGAAAAAAAAATAGATATTTATTTATTTAGAATATAATTAATTATATTTTCTTTTGTTACAGCATCTCATCATGTGTCACTTATCATCGAGACGAACCAGTTGAAATAAATCAACAAGAAAATGATGAGCATCAAGTTGAAGCGAAATCTCAACATATAATTAAGTATAGTGAAGAATAAAAAATATTAAATGTCATATATAGAAAATAAACCAGAATGAATATGAAAAAAATAATTAGAAAAGACATTTAAAGTGATATATTATACTTTAAATGACTTTCATACTTATTTACTAGTGAATGGAATAAAAAAGAAAAAAAAATATTTTTATTAGTATATAAAACTAGTAAAAAAGTATTAAAAACATTTAAAATAGAAATAAATAGTCTTTATATACTCAAATCTAATGAGCACCATAATAAGAATCTTGGATGCAGAGTCTCCCACCTCACCACCTCCCAACCAACCACCCCGGCGTGCGCGATTGCTTATATAGCCTTCAGTCCCCACTACCGAGCCTCGAGAGCAGGCGGAGGAGGCCGAGGCAAGCCGAAGCCTTGGTGCGGCGACGGCTAGGCCACGCCCATCCCCCACCTGCTATCGAGAGCCCGAATTTGCTCTTGTTTGTTACTTTATATAATAAAAATATAAAATTATATACTATATTTTATTAATATAGATATAATTTATATTTATTATATAAAAAATTAAAGTATTATCCATTTTTTTATACTCGCAGTTTTTCTCTCTTGTCAACGTTATACTCGGAACACGAAGGCCAGGCCATCAGTGCATTTTTACGAATCCTTCCTTGGTCCATCCGAGATGCGAATATCTGCAAACAAAAAATGCATTATTATAATTATTGTTAATTATAATGTAACCTATTTAAATAAATAAAAGTGATTTTATTTTTTAATTTGCTAAAATCATTTATATAAAAATTAATTCCTGATTCCCAAATCACAGACATCCTAAATCTCCACTAATTAATAAATACAATTAAAAGAAAGGATGAAATGAGAAAAGAGATCAATTATTCATTAACTCAACTCGTAATTAATAATACATTATAAAATAGGAATAAAATAACTTTGCTGACTGTAAGAAATTATTTTTTGGAATATGCAAATTAATTAATTCAATTGAAAAAAAATAAAGAAAAGTGAATTTTTTTTTAAATTAATTTTATAGATAATAAAAAAAAGTATTTTTTTAAACAAATGGTAGGATCTTCAAATATCAATATATTAAACATTCTTTTTTTCTCCCATAAAAAAAAAAAAAAAGGGGGAGAGGGGGGGGGGGGATAAAAAAAAAAAAAACAAAAAAAAAAAAAAAAAAAAAAAGAGGGGGGGGGAGAGAGCGAGCCCCGTAGACTCGTGTCTCGTCTCGAATACAACTGACAGACAGGCTGCAGGCATCGATCGATAGAGAAATTGCATTGTTCTCTGAGCACCCAAATATTGAAATTGTCAAATAAATTCTCTATTGATAAAAATTCTATTTACTTGCAAACTAACGGGGTTTTAATCAGTTGGGAATAAATTCGAAATTAAATAACTATTAAAAGACTCTCTTCATTTACCCACCCTTAAAACCTACCCTCTATTAAAAAAAATACTTCCTATGCTTCTTTTTAGTATTTATTTATTTATTAGGGATATATTCGAACTTAAATAATTTTTAACAGACTTACTTAATTAATCCACCCCTAAAACTCACCCTCTATATAAAAAAATACTTCCTATGCTTCTTTTTAGTATTTATTTATTTATTAGGGATATATTCCAACTTAAATAATTTTTAACAGACTTACTTAATTAATCCACCCCAAAACTCACCCTCTATTTAAAAAAAATACTTCCTATGCTTCTTTTTAGTATTTATTTATTTATTAGGGATATATTCCAACTTAAATAATTTTTAACAGACTTACTTAATTAATCAACCCCCAAAACCCACCCTCTAATAAATAAAATACTTCCTATGCTTCTTTTTAGTATTTATTTATTTATTAGGGATATATTCCAACTTAAATAATTTTTAACAGACTTACTTAATTAATCCACCCCCAAAACCCACCCTCTATAAATAAAATACTTCCTATGCTTCTTTTTAGTATTTATTTATTTATTAGGGATATATTCCAACTTAAATAATTTTTAACAGACTTACTTAATTAATCCACCCCCAAAACTCACCCTCTAATTAATAAAATACTTCCTATGCTTCTTTTTAGTATTTATTTATTTATTAGGGATATATTCCAACTTAAATAATTTTTAACAGACTTACTTAATTAATCCACCCCAAAACCCACCCTCTATAAATAAAATACTTCCTATGCTTCTTTTTAGTATTTATTTATTTATTAGGGATATATTCCAACTTAAATAATTTTTAACAGACTTACTTAATTAATCCACCCCCAAAACCCACCCTCTAATAAATTAAAATACTTCCTATGCTTCTTTTTAGTATTTATTTATTTATTAGGGATATATTCGAACTTAAATAATTTTTAACAGACTTACTTAATTAATCCACCCCTAAAACTCACCCTCTATAAATAAAATACTTCCTATGCTTCTTTTTAGTATTTATTTATTTATTAGGGATATATTCGAACTTAAATAATTTTTAACAGACTTACTTAATTAATCCACCCCAAAACCCACCCTCTATAAAAAAAATACTTCCTACGCTTCTTTTTAGTATTTATTTATTTATTAGGGATATATTCCAACTTAAATAATTTTTAACAGACTTACTTAATTAATCCACCCCAAAACTCACCCTCTATAAAAAAAATACTTCCTACGCTTCTTTTTAGTATTTATTTATTTATTAGGGATATATTCCAACTTAAATAATTTTTAACAGACTTACTTAATTAATCCACCCCAAAACTCACCCTCTATAAAAAAAATACTTCCTACGCTTCTTTTTAGTATTTATTTACTGGTAATTATAAACTGTTTACGAATATCATTTATTTTAATAGAAATAAAATTTAAAAAATCTGGTGTGACTGGTCGCAGAGCACAGAACTTTCTCTTTCCTTTGGTAATCGAAAGTTGTGTCCTGTACTTGCCACAACAGATTTTTTGTACAGACATATAAGCTTATAAAATTTCCGCCGATATTTTAGATTCAAGTTTTTTTTTTTTTTTTAACACTTTTCCATTTACACTCAACACTCACACACAGATGCCTGAGATATGTTGTTCACAGACACACAGGCAGACAGACCATGTTGCGAAAATCACTTTTTTGGACTCAAGGGACCTCAAAACGTGTATATCGAATAAAATCTCGACATCAAATTTTTGACATGAACTTTCTCTCTCTATATATATTACATATATACTACATAGGTAAAAGAAAGTAAAAAACGAATGTATAATAAATTGATATTTGAAGATGATTAATAAAAAAAAATTTCCAGCAAATAAAATTATTTTAAAAATCAATTTAATCACAAATAATTTTTTAAATTATATTTTTCTATGTAAAAATGTTCTCAGAGAGTATCAGAATTTGCAAGTCGAAAATTTTGAATTTTTAATTATTTCATAATCAAAAAAATGAAAATTATATTGTCAGGGACTTACCCAGTGCAATGGGTCTCGAAGTGGAGAGCCTCGAAGTGCGCTGCTGAGATGGGGATGCTCAAACGACAAGGAAGATGATGAAGTGAGAAGTCGACCTCTAGCAATAACCCCCTCTGGAAAAGATAAAAATTATTATTTCTTCTTGTTAACTAGAAGAAAGAGAATATACAAAAAAAATATATAATACCAGGTAATAAAATTTTAATTAGAATGGAAAATATACACCTGTTACCACCCTCTGTTTTCATTATTAAAAATTTTTATAACAAAATGTTAAGAAAGAAAATATAAAAATAAAATCTTTTTATTAAAGCTTTTGTGGTTTGAATTATTATTATTAGGAGAATTTTTAATAATAGACCATATTTTTATATTAATTTATTAATATTTTATTAAAAACTTGAGTCAAGTGCACAGTACTTGAGAACGGCTGCAGAATAAGCAGTCGAAACGTTGTTCAGTATTTATATTTTAAATAAATAATTAATATCAAAAATGTGGTCTAAATTAAAAATTATCCTAATAATATTGTAATAAAAATAAAATGTTAACCCTTTATGAAAGTGAAATATAGAAATAATAAATACCTTTTAAGAGCGAGATGTGGTGTGTGTGATGTTTTATTCTCACTAATGTCATCGCAATGCAGATCAGTTCACAATTAAAAAAAAAAAATTGCGTTTGTGCTGTTTCTTTGATCATAAGGAAGACTCCCATGGATTTTTTTCCTAAAAGCTCCTTCTTCTGAAACAAAAAAATATTTATTAATATTATTTTTTTTTTCTTTCATTTTTTAAATAAAGATTATTTTATTAAATAATTGTCTTATTTATCCCTTAATCCTTTTTCCAAATATACTTTTTAACTACTGTATATAGGAATAGTGCAGCCACCAAAAATAATATTTATTTGTTTATAAAAAAAATAATAATAATAAGCCAATACGAATAGATTACACTAGTCGGCAAGAAAAAAAGCCCCGACATAATTCCTTCAGATTCTTAAGTAAAATGACCTCCTGAATTCAAATATGAACTCCCTTTTTCCTCACCACGAACCGTTTTCAGGGGATAGCCCACCCAGTTTCGTTAATTTTAGGGCAATGAAAAGGAATAATTTAACCTTGATATTAAAACATGAACATTTGGATCCAAGGAGATCCAAGGATGGGGAGATTTTGTCCCTTAAATCGTAAAAAAATGAAGAAAAAAATGAGTTTTTTTAAAAAGTTGGAAGTTAGGCCTAAAAAGAAAAGTGAATTATTTTTCCCTCAATTAAACATTATATAAATTATAATATTAAGAATTGACTAAGAAAATAACTTGGGGGGGGGGGGTGGTATAAGACTCAATGAGCGAATAAAGAAATAACCTTAGCTGCAATTCTCGTTTTTACCCTCTTATTAATATAACATCTCGGCTATAAATTATCCATGTGATTTAATTATTAATTGACAAGGGATGAAGAACTGAGGGGTTTATTAGATTGATCAAGATTTTTTTTTTAATTCTCTGTGTTTTATTATACAATGAAATTTTTTGAATTAAATGAAAAAGAATTTTATATAATTTACTTGATTAAATGGCTAATTTTAAAACCCACTCCCACAGAAAAAAAAACTACCCTTATTACTATCAATAGATTACATAACCAACAAAGAGAAATTTTTTTTTAGATTATAGATAAAGAAATTATTTTATAGTTAAAAAAATTATTTTTTAATAATAAATTACCTATTCATTTCGATCGATCAAAATTAAATTAAAAAAAAAAAATTTAAATTTTTTCCGTCAATCAAACATTATATAAAGTACAAGTTTAAGAAAGCAACCCTCCTATTCAATTCTATAGGCCTAATATAGAAGGCAGATAATGTTTTTAAATATAATTAGAAATATTTTTCTATGTTAGAATGTCCCCAGAGAGAATCAGAATTTATAAGAACTGTTGGGAGCCGAATCAAAAAAGAGAGAGAGGGAGATTGTTATAAATTTAAATGATATTCAAATATTATAAAATGAGCGGTTGTAATACTCGAAGTATTAAAATAGAAACAATCCCAGGAAAATAAATTATTATTTGTGATATGAAATTATAAAATGAAAAAATTTGATTGTCAGAACTCACCAATTGCTCGAAGTGCGCTGAGATGGGGATGGTTGACCGAGAAGGTGGATGATGAAGGGAGAAGTCGACCTCTAGCAATAGACACTCCTGTAAAAAATAAAAATTATTTTTTCTTATTAAGTATGATTCGTGTTTGTTTGTAGAAAAAAATAAAAAATGATAAAAAATTTTCATTAGAATGGAAAACGTACACACCCTACCACCCACCCTCTGTTAAACATTATTAAAAATAATAATAGTTTTAAAACGAAATGTTAATCACAGTTATTATTTTTATCATTGACGAGAGATAAAAGTTTAAGAATTTATTTTTTCAATTATTAGCTAAATTCTCTGCAATAGGGGTGGAGGGTGAGGAGGGAGAGAAAGTAATCAATTTCCTTAAATGTAAAAATTTTACAAAAAAAAAATAATTTTGTATTAGTATTTTAAATTTCATTTTTAAATAAAAATATTATTTTATTTATCAGAAGGGGTGATTGATTATACACCCCTTGAATACACGACTTCATTATAGAGTTACATCTAAAAAATTGGATAATTTTATAAACCCTAATTAAGAGATTTTAAAAGAGAGAAAAAAAATTGAAAATAGAAATTTAATTCGTTATCAAAATGAGATATGCAAATATTTATTACCTTAATAAAAAGATGACCAGACGGGGAGTAAATGAGTTTGGGGGATGAACGTCTTAATCGCCCGAATATATAATAACACTATATAAGAGTAACTAAACACACACGAGAGAGAGAGAGAGCAAGGGGTCCACGTAATGACTCGTGTCTCGTCTCGAATGCAACTGACAGACAGGCTGCAGGTAGGCAGGCTTAGATAATCGCATTGTTCTCTGAGCGCCCAAATAATAAAATTATCTATTGATAAAAATTCTATTTACTTGCAAACTAACGGGGTTTTAATCAGCTGGGAATGAATTCGAAATTAAATAACTATTAAAAGACTTACTTAATTAATTCAGCCCTAAAACTCACCACTAATTACCATGGTAAATCAAATATTTCTAAGCGTTCTTTTTTGTATTTATTTATTTATTTATTTATTAGGGATATATTCGAAAATAATTTTTTTTATCGCTTTTTAAACGAAATTGATCTTTTTGTATACCCTATGTTGCAAATTTAAGGCGTTTGTGGACCCCTATAAGTTGCCCAATTGAATTGAAATTTTGCACACCCCTTTTATTTGTTTATTGGAACAGGATTAGCGGCTGGGGGCACCAAATTTTAAAATTTCAGAAAACCATACCTATAGCCAAGAACTAACTACCCTTTGGAGCATACAAGTATTACGTAACGCAATTTTTGAAGATTTTTGACCCCCCTCCCTCCCCCCATGTAACGCGCCTTAATATTTTTCTGGACCCCCCCCCCCCCCCCTAGACGTTACGTAACGCTCAAGTGGCCATTTTTATCTAAATGTCACAATTATGTTGCGCAAAGTAGCGGAAAGTCGCTAAAATCAAGTTACGTAACGCGTTGTTCAAACCCCCCTCCTCTCCTTGTAACGCATAGTAACGTTGTACGAGACCCCCCCCCCAAATTGCGTTACGTAATACTTGTACGCTTCCCTTATCACCCACTGGATTCAGGATAATTTTATAAATGTAGAAAAACAAAATGTTAACCCTTTATGAAAATGAAATATGCAAACTATAAATACCTTATAATTGGAGTGAGATGAGGGGTGTGTGTCCTTTTATTGTCACTAATAGAATCGCAATCGAATAGAAGATTTTTGCACAGAGATGAATCCAACTAAAAGACTTGCTTTGCTTTGCCTCCTTTCTTGTACTACTGATTGCTCACAATTAAAAATAATTTCCAATTGCGTATGTGCTGTTTATTTTATAATAATGATGAATAATGATGACGAACATGGATGTTTTTTTCTAAGGTCTCTTCTGAAACAAAGAAATATTTAGCTATTATTTTTTATCCTATTCAATCAATAAATATTCAATAAAGATTATTTTATTAAATCATTGTTTTATTTATCTCTTAATCCTTTCAAAAATATTATTTTTAATCCTAATCCTAGTATTGGAATATTTATATTTGCGTAATAATTATTTGACTCATCTTATGAAAGTGTTATTTGGGCGGTGGTAAAAGAAAATAAAATAAAAAATTCATATTTATGTAATAGAAATCATATAAATTAATTTTAATAAGAAATAAAAATCTGGTGTGATTGGTCGCACAGCACACAACCCTTGGTAAGATAAAGTTGTGAACTGTGCTAATTACACCAGATTTTTTGTGACGATATACAGTATTTAGTTTCCGCCGATATATTAGAATTCAAGATGTTAAATTTATAAACATTTATATTTTGTTAGCATGGCAACCATTTCTCTCATCTTCCCTATGAAGTGGAGGAGTAAAGTGTGCTTTAAACAATTTTGAGAGCAAAATGAGAATATACAATTAAAAGAACATCTAAAAAATAATTGATTTTTGAATTTAAATAAAAATCGTTGGAGCGAATTTTGAGAAAATCTAAAAAAACTGAAAAAGTACATCAGTTAAGTACTAGTACTTTTTGGCCGATTTGGATCAAAAACTTAAATATTTTCACGTTCTAGGTGATAAAAAATTCACTTCCTAGCTCAATTCCTTCATACATTAAATTGAACCCAAAGAGGATACTCAGACAGACAGACACCCAGACAGACAGACAATGTTGCGAAAATTACTTTTTTGTATTCTGAGAACCTCAAAACGCGTAAATCCATCAAAATCTCGACATCGAATTTTTGACTTGAATCCAATACTTTCTCTCTATATATTAACAGCGTGGCTACAGAGAAATGATTTGAAATTTCCCTGATAATTCCAAGTTTTCCAGAGAAATTTTTCTATTTTTCCATGATTTAAAATTTTTAATCGTGTAATTTCTAAAGTTTTGATTAAAGTTGTCTTTTTTTTCAACAAATTGATCAACCAAAAACTTTACTTATATTAAGTAGGTACGTAGAGCTTATAGCTGGTAGTTCAATCAGGATAGAAGGAAAGGAGAAGAAAAACAGCAGCAAGTCGTATTTCATTATTTTAATTCCCATCATGTTGACGTTTCGATCCCGCCTGGGCCATCCTCAGAGTGGGCTGGGGGAAACGTCAACATGATGGGAATTAAAATAATGAAATACGACTAGCTGCTGTTTTTCTTATCCTTTTCTTCTATCCTGACTTTACTTATATCTTTTAAGCATCAACAAATTTATTTTTTCATTCAATGATTGAATAATGAACCTTCTTCTTACTGTATGATAATGAGTTCAAAAAATATCGATAATGAGACGAGTAAATTTTTACTCAATCACTGATATCTGACACTGAGAAAAAAAATACTTTTCTTATGAATATTTTCTTGATACAATATAACCTTGTCTCAAGAAATCGTTAAATTGTTTGAAATTAATTTTATTTACTTCAAGTAATAACAAAATACGGTATTTGGTTTTGGCTGTCTTCTACACAGCCGGTCGCTTTTTAACGTGACAATGTCTTTTGCTTGACTTCAAACTATTTTTAATTTCTTTTACCTAAATAGAGAGAATGTATTTTTTTTTTTTTTTTTTTTTACTTAACAATATATGACAGGTGTCGCCAAACTTTTATTCATTAAAGGCGACTTTTGCTTAAAATAGATGTTTTTTGAAGAAAATAATTGATTTTAGAGTTTATTAATCGCGATTTTTTGACGTGACAACATCTTACAAATCATGAGTGTATAGTTGCCGGGTAGGGAGGCATTCAAGAAAAAGTTTAGTGGGTTGAATAACTCCTCTGTCTTAAGAGGTTTAATTATGGTGAATATACGGTTAGAAAGAATGATTTTTCAACTAAAGATTTCACCATTTATGTGATGTCAATTTGTGCAGGAAGAAAAACTCTAATAGAATAAAAAATCTCAAGTAATTAACACCAAAATCAATTTTTTTCGCGAAAAACCTCATTTTTTAGGCAAAAAAATATCGAAAAATTGCCCTTTTTGATCAATGCATAGATAGCTACTTGATCATAAAAGCTACATTAAATCTAAATATACTTTAAGGAAGATTGGTTCAATGCCACAGGGCTATAAAAGTTTCGCCACACCTGTTCTATAGAAAAAAGTAAAAAAAAAAAACAATATATAATATAACAAGACTGTTTTCTCTATAAGCTTATATTTCAATATAGGTAAAAGAAATTAAAAATAGTTTGAAGTCAAACAAAAGACGTTGTCACGTTAAAAAGCTACCGGCTATGTAGAAGTCACAGCCAACACCAAATTTTTTGTGTCGACATAAATTTAGTTTGTGACACTACGGTACATTCGAGAGATGTAAAATTTATAAGTATGAGAAAATATTTATATTTTGTTACCATGGTAACTATTTCTCCTATCTTTCCTACGAAGTACAAGAGTAAAGTGGTCTTAAGAAGATTTCAATGGTAAAATGAGAATATATATTTTAGAGAGCATCTAAAAAATAATTGATTTTTGAATTTTAATCAAAATCGTTGTAGCGAATTTTGAGAAAATCGAAAAAAATTGAAAAAGTGCATCAGCAAGGTACTAGAACTTTTTGGCCGATTTGGTTCAAAAGCTTCGTGTCACGTGTCAGGGGTGTGTCTAACTTAAATAAAAAATTTCAAGCTCTTTTCGTTCTTGAGATATTTTGTTCACAGACACACAGACAGACCATGTCGCGAAAACACTTTTTTGGATTTAAAAAAAAAAAAAAACGTGTATATTCATCAAAATCTCGACATCGAATTTTTGACATGAATCCATTACGTATATTAAGATAAATAGGTACAGGGGCGCCGGAACGAATTTGAATCAGGGGGGGGGCAAAAAATTTTTTTTAGAAAATTAAAATAATTTAATGTTTAAATAGTATAAAACAAAAACAAATCTACTATAAAACTTTAAAAATTTTAAATAAAATCACAATTTTAATAAAATTAAAATTTTAAAAAATTTGGTAGTGATTTTTCAAAAATTTAAATTTGGAAAAAAATGAATTTCTTACTCTTCTTTTTTTTAAATTAGAAGATTTTATTTTTCAAAAGTAAAAATATATCATTTTTTAAAAATAAATGAAATAAAAAAGAAATTTTGCCCCCCTGTAGGAAGCAAGGGGGGGGGCAATGTACCCTTGCCCCCCCCCCCCAGTTCCGGCGCCTATGAATAGGTAAGAGAAAGTAAAAAAATTATTGTTCTTTTTTAAAGAAATTTAATGATTAATAACAATAAAAAAAATTTGTTTCACGAATTTTTTGAGCCAAGAAATTTGTTTGGACAATACTACATTTTTTTAGTGTCGGGAAAGTAGTCTCATAGCAAAAACAATTTAAAAACTAATTTGACATAGATTTAGAAGGCGCGATAATATAGAAATTTAATAGAAATTATTTTTTTCTCAGTGTTAGGTATAATTGATTGAGTAAAAAGTTAAAATAAATACTTTTCAAAATTCCCTGATGTTTCCCGATCCCAATAAATTCCCTGATAATTCCAGGTTTTTCCAGAACTTTAGCCACCCTGAATGAACATATTGGTAAGAGAAAGTAAAAAGTCAGCACACCCATTCAAAAAAACTAACTGGTGGAATCCGAATCAAAAAATGAAAGAAAGGAAGAATTTTGTAGAGAGTTTAAATGATTATAAAATATAAAATGAGGGGGTTTTTATACCCGAGATTTTAAAAAAATAAAGAATGACCTTTCCCAGGAAAATGAAATTGAGAAAATTTGATTGTCATGACTTACTCAGTGCAGAGGAGTCCTGAGACCTTGATGCTCAAACGACAAGGAAGATGATGAAGAGAGAAGTCGACCTCTAGCAATAACCACCTCTGGAAAAGATAAAAATTATTATTACTTTTTTCTTGATTCGTATGTTTGTGTGTGTTGTGTATGTGTTAACTAGGAGAAAGAGAATTAACAAAAAAATATAAAAATAAAATTTTAATTAGAATAGAAAATATACACCACCACCCCTGTTTTTATTAGTAATAAAATTTTATAACAAAATGTTAAGAAAGAAGATATAAAAATAAAATGTTAATCCTTTATAAAAGTGAAATATACAAATAATAAATACCTTTTAAGAGCGAGATGTGGTGTGTGTGTGAGTGACATTTTATTCTCACTAATAGCATCGCAATAGACGAGATGCAGATCAGTTCACAATTAAAAAAAAAAAATTTGATTGTGTGCTGTTTCTTTGATCATAAGGAAGACTCGCATAGATTTTTTCCGAAAAGCTCCTTCTTCTGAAACAAAGAAATATTATTATTATTATTTCTATTATTTTATTTTTTTATTTTTGATACCAATAGGAGACATGAATAAAAAACCCCCCCCCACCAATAAAAAATATATTTTACAACAATCATCAAAAAGACCTAAATGGGCTGGGGCGCCGAGAAAGAGGGGGTGGGGGGGGGGGGGGGGGAGGGAGGAAGAGAGAGAGGGTTTTTTTTTTTTAAAAAAAAAAAAATATATATTATTATTATTATTGTTTGCAATAAGGCGCACCAGCTACTAAGGCTATACGCGAACAGAAATATTTATTAATATTATTTTTTATCTTCTTGTATTACCATATTTTAAATATTCAATAAAGATTATTTTATTAAATAATTGTTTTATTTATCCCTTAATCCTTTTTCCAAATATTCTTTTTAACTACAGTATATAGGAATATTTTATTCAAACCCCCTTAAAAAGGATACTTTATTAATAAAAATCAGGAGGAGGCAATATTTGTTTGATTATCTGATATAATTAAATTATAGTCCTATCTTTACTCTCGCAGCCCCTATAACCTGTCTTCCAAAAAAAAAAAAGTTTATCCCTTTCACGTTTATAAATTTACAAGTTGTTGATCTATTGCATAGAGAAAGTAAAAAGAAAATTTAAGAGAAAGATTTCTATAAATAGATGCACCCCTAGAAATGCTTTTCAACAACCAAGGCCGAAGAGAAAGGGAGGGGGCAAATTGAGAAATTTTACTGCGCGTTGCACTTTAGATTAAATATTAAATTTAAGTAATTTTTAAAAGAGTTAAAAAGGCCATACACCTTTAAAATCATCCTTTATTAAATAAATAGCTAAATAGTTAAATTCTGCAAAACAGAAAATCGAGTAATTGAAATTTCTTTTGATAACTCCGACACCCTTTATTTCATTTTATTTTAATAATTTTCGAGATCTATTCATTTAAAGAATTGATTATTAATATCTTATTAATATTCAATACCTCTATTCGGATTTGACTAAAAATATACACACATTAGTTACATATAATTTTATAATTAAGAAATTAAAAATATGAACAGATTTATGCTGAGGAACATTGACAGATGATACAATTTACTCTATCTCTCTTTAGAATAAGAATTCAAGGCGCATGTCATTATTCTATCTAATTAGACCACGGGATATTATTTAAACCCATAGCACATAAGGCGGATATTCTTCCACTGTGCTATGACCCAAGAACGAGAATGAATTTAAACATTCAGATGTTTTAAACATAATTGAAATTGAGGGAAATTGAGTTATTAAAAATCTATCTTTTTTTATTCGTAATATAATTTAAATTAGAATTTTTACATCGATTTAAATAAAAAGGATAATGGACTATTAAAAAGTAAAAAAAAATATTTTTTAATTTAGTGATTGAGTTATCTTTTTGAAAGATAAATAATTCATTTTTGTCCATTTTTCTTGTGGGGGCCCGGCCCCCCCCCCCCCCCCCACGTCTCCCGTCAGCCGTGGGCAACAAGGCATTAAAAACAACCAGACACAACAAACCAAACACCACACCAACCGCCAAAGCCCAAGCTCAAAAGCCCCAAACGGCCCAAAAAACCGAAAAGATGGGGGGGAAGGGGGGAGGAAAGGGGGGGAGAAGGGGGGGAGGGGAGAGAGAAAAAAAAAAAAAAAAAAAAAAAAAAAAAAAAAAAAAAAAAAGAAGGGTTTGTTTCTTTTTGATAATTTATAAAATTGATTGAACAATAATTGAGGATTATTGTTTTTTTAATTTAACAAATCTTTCTATATGCATAAAATTTAAAGAATAAGAAACTAACTTTGGAGAGGGGGGGAGGGGTGGTATTTAAAAAAACAGGAATTAAATTAATTTTCATATAAAAATCTTAAAGGTTTTAATGAGAAAAATAAATATTATTCTTATTTATTTTAATAATGTTAATTAATGAATATCGATAAGAAGAATCGTGAGCCGAGGGGGGAGGGAATTACATGTAAAAACAAAGGAAATATATTCACGAAACGAAAGTCAGATATACAGGCTTGTAGATTCTTACGACCCAGAAACGTAAACAAATTTTTAAAAAATCACACTTATTACTATAAGACTGACGAGGGATAAAAGTTTAAGAAAGCAACCCCTCCCATTCATTTCCATAGTAGGCCTAATGTAGAAATAATATAGAAAGCATATGTTTTTAAATATAATCATAAATATTTTTTGACCTTAGAATGTTCCCAGAGAGAATTAAAATTTTTAAGAAGAAAATTTTATATACTTTAGTTGAGAATATTGATTTTTTACTAAAGAAAAAATTTTGGAAAAAACAACCCACCCAAAACCTTCAAAAAAAGGAAGCCGAATCAAAAGAGAGAGAGAGGGAGAAACTTTTATAGATTTAAATGATAATCAAATATTATAAAATGAGGGGGTTGTTATACTCGAGATTTTAAAAAAGAGAGGATCCCAGGAAAATAAAATTATTATTTGTGATATGAAATTATAATATGAAAAAATTTGATTGTCAAAACTCACCAATTGCAGAGAGAGGCTTGAAGGGCGCTGTGATGGGGATGCTTGACCGAGAAGGTGGATGATGAAGGGAGAAGTCGACCTCTAGCAATAGAAACCCTGTAAAAAAAAAAAAAAAATTATTTTTTTCTTTTTAATTATGAGTTTGTGTATAGAAAGAGAGAGTTTACAAAAAAATAAAAAATGATAATAATATTTTAATTAGATTGGAAAATGTTCACACGTTACCACCCTCTGTTAACATTATTAAAAATAATAATATAGTTTTAAAACGAAATGTTAATCACAGTTATTATTTTTATCATTGACGAGAGATAAAAGTTTAAGAATTTATATTTTCAATTATTATACACCCCTTGGGTACACGATTTCATTATAGAATTACATCTAAAAAATTGGATAATTTTATAAACCCTAAGTAGCAGATTTTAAAAGAGAGAAAAAAAATTGAGAATAGAAATTTAATTCGTTATCAAAATGAGATATGCAAATATTTATTACCTTAATAAAAAGATGACCAGACGGGGAGTAAATGAGTTTGGGGGATGATCGTCTTATTTGCACAAATAACAACACAATATTAAATAAACTAAACACACGAGAGAGAGAGAGAGAGAGAGAGAGAGCAAGAGCTCCACGTAATGACTCGTGTCTCGTCTCGAATACAACTGACAGATAGGCAACCAGCAAGCAAGCAGGCATCGATCGATAAAGAAATAGCATTGTTCTCTGAGCGCCCAAAAATTGAAATTATAATAAATTCTCTATTGATAAAAATTCCATTTACTTGCAAACTAACGGGGTTTTAATCAGTTAGAAAAAAATTCGAAATTAAATAACTATTAAAAGACTCTCTTCATTTACCTACCCTTTAAACTAACCCTCTATTAAATTTCCAAGCGTTATTTTTTGTATTTATTTATTTATTAGGGATATATTCGAACTTAAATAATTTTCAACAGACTTACTTAATTAATCCACCCCAAAACTCACCCTCTATTAAAAAAATACTTCCTATGGTTCTTTTTAGTAATTATTTATTAGGGATATATTCGAACTTTAATAAAAAAGAAGAAACACCCCTTGCCACCCTCTGCTTTCATTATTAACGATAATAATTTTTTTTTTTTATTTTATTTTACAAAGGGTACTTGGCCAAAGCCATTTTCCCTGTAAAAATAATAAATAATTTTATAACTTAAAGAAAAAATAAAATGTGAATTTATGAAAATGAAATAAATTATAAATACCTTTTAATTGAAGTGAGATGAGGGGTGCGTGGCGTTTTATTCTCTCTAATAGAATCGCAATAGAAGAGAAGCAGGGAGAAGAATTCAATCGACTGGCTTCTTGCTCCAGGTAAATGCAACTTGATTTCCATTTGCGTCATGATGATGACTCGGATGGATTTTTTTTCAAACGTCTCTCTTCTGAAACAAAAAATATTTTATCCTATCTTCTCATCAAATTTGAAATATTCAATAAAGACTATTTTATTAATTTAATTTCATTTAGCCCTCGGGCCTTGGTGACTTGGGTGGCCATTTGCACCAAGGGGCGTAGGTAGGCCCTGGCTACCAATACCATTGAAATAAATGAAGAGGCGATCTACCAGTAAATGCTCTTCGATGCCGAAAACCGATATTTATTTAAAAATTATTTCATTTATCCCATAATTTCTTTTTAAATATAGTATTATATTCTAATTATATTAAGACAGCATTTTCCAAACTGTGAGGCGCGCATCCCTAGGGAGGCGCGGATATTAGCCACAGCGAGCAATTTTCTAAAATATAATCTTATAGATAAAATAATAAATAATAGGCTATAATAGTTTGTATTAATACATTTTTTTTGCAATATAAATTTTTGTATTTGTATTATTTTATAAAAGGGGAGGGGGGGGCGTTATTCGATTAAATATTTTTAAGGGAGGCGCGATAACAAAGTTTGGAAACCACTGTATTAAAATATAATTATTTGGCTAATCTTATGAAAGTGTTAGGTCTATTTGGGCGAGTCGTATTATAAGTAAAAAATAAAAAAATCAACAATTCAATTTTTAGAATATTTTTTTAAAATTATTTACTTCAACTTTTTTCTTTTAGACGAGATGAAATGAAATGATTATTATAATTTAACGTGTTTGTTTCTTCTAATGAAAAACAATTAAAATTTAGAATATCGGAACGTCCATCCATATTAGAATTTTTAATCATTAAAGAGAAAAGGCTAATAAAGAAATGAATATATTATTAATATGTCAAATCTTATTAATGTAATTATTACTTGTGATATGAAATAATTGTTTTTTTTTTTAACTTAATTAAATGGCCTTCGGAAAAACCATTTGGCCAATGGCAAAGTAAGTGTGTTTCAGATATAGGAACCCAAGAAAAAAATTTTTTTTTCTAATCGGGGCATAAATCTGACTTCTTATTCTCCGAGATCCGTATGCACTGTTACAAATTGTAAATGTGACCAATTTAACAGGTGATGGAGAAAGAGAAGTAGGGAGTCTGTATTAGAAAATTAGAAAAGTTGTTTCTGCTTAATTTATGCCTAAACATCACCCTATTAAATAAATAAGATGTTAAATTTATACTTTCCTATAGAATATATTTATTGTTAATATGTCAAAATGTAAATTGAAATAATTTGATTGTCAGGGCTTACCTAGTGCAGACAGAGAGAGAAGTGCGCTGAATTGGGGTTGTTTGAGCGAGAAGACCGATGATGAAGGGAGAAGACGACCTCTAGCAATAGCCACCCCTGTAAAAGAAAAAAAATGATAAAAATTACTATTTTTTCTTATTCAATATGATTCGAGTATTTGTGTGTGTGTGTGTGTACTAGGAGAAAGAGAGAATTTGTAAAAAATAAAATAATAGGCCTATTATTGATAAACGCAATTGACTTTGCTTGGTTTCTTTTATCCTATCATAATTATAAAAAAAAAATTATCTTTTATAAAATATATATATTTGACTAAACATACTCAAACATTTGTTAAATATAATTTTATATAATCGAAATAGTTAAAAATATGAACAGATTTATGCTGAGGAACTTTGACAGATGATACAATTTAATATATCTCCCTTTAGAATCAGAATTCAAGGCGCATGCCATTATTCTAACCTAATTAGCCCACGGGAAATTATTTAAACCCCTATGAGGCAGATACTCTGCCACTGTGCTATGGCCCAAGAACGAGAATAAATTTAAACATTCATATGCTTTAATTAAATTTGAGGAAGATAGGGTTATAAAAAAATTGTTATTATCAAAAAAATAGATAAAAGAAACCAAGCATTTTTTTTTATTAGTTCTTTAATTAATTCTTTAAGATAATTTTTACCAATAAAAGATTCTAAATAATAA
The DNA here is from genome assembly GCA_023213315.1 of Euborellia annulipes. Taxonomy (NCBI): domain Eukaryota; kingdom Metazoa; phylum Arthropoda; class Insecta; order Dermaptera; family Anisolabididae; genus Euborellia; species Euborellia annulipes. The sequence goes on along the minus strand of JAKCPI010002157.1, from coordinate 8,420 downwards.
ATTTCTAGTTTAATTGGAATGTAAAATTAATTTAGTCCAATGTTCTTAAGGGTTTGTTTCTTTTTGATAATTTGTAAAATTGATTGAACAATAATTGAAGATTATTTTTTTTTTAATTTAACAACGAGTGATTTTTATGAAATAGAAAAGAAAAGATGAGTATAGATTCAAGTAATTTACCCCTCCATCCCTCAAGACCTATTTAATTACGTATTAATTGACATGGGATCAGAGGTTTATTAGATTTAGGAAATTTTTTTTAATTTTTTTTTTTTTTAAACATTCACACTTTTTTCTCATTCACACTCACACTCACACACACATTCACACTGTCTTTTCGGCAGCTCAGGCCATATAAGACATTTACGATAACCGTTATTTATGAATTTATATATATTAGGGTCCAGGCATTTTTATTTAAGCCATCTGGTATCCAGATGGCTTAAATAAAATCATCGGACTGCCTGGGGTCCGAACCCGCGACGTTTGGTATATGAGGTTAGCACGCTAACCTCTACACCACGCCCCGTGGGCCATTTTTTTAATTTAAATTCTCTGTTTATCATACAAAAATTGAATACTCCAAAATAGATGATAAAGAATTTTATAAAATTTAATTGATTCAATTAATTTTCGAATTTGGAGAAAATCGAAAAAAAAAAACTGAAAAAGTAAAGTACTAGAAGTTTTTGACCGATTTTGATCAAAAGCTTATTTTGACGCTCTAGGGAGATGCCTAAATTAAATCTAAAATTTCAACCTCCTAGCTCAAATTTCTTCATACTTTAAATTGGATACACACACAAAGATACAGACAGTCCATGTCGTGAAAACCTCTTTTTTTCCAGGGGACCCCAAAACGTGTATATCCATCAAAATCTCAACATCGAATTTTTGACATGAATCCTATACTTTCTCTCTACAAGTTGATTATGGCGCGGCTTCGCCGAATCAAAAAGGAGAGGGGGGGGGAGAATTGTGAAGATTTGATGTAGGACTTACCCAATGCAGATAAATCCTCGAGGGGCCCTGAGACGTTGATGCTCAAACGACAAGGAAGATGATGAAGTGAGAAGTCGACCTCTAGCAATAACCACCTCTGTAAAAGATAAAAATTATTATTTTTTCTTGTTAACTAGAAGAAAGAATATATAATACAAAAAAATATATATAATACCTGGTAATAAAATTTTAATTAGAATGGAAAATATACACCTGTTACCACCCTCTGTTTTCATTATTAAAAAATTTTATAACAAAATGTTAAGAAAGAAAATATAAAAATAAAATCCGTTTATTAAAGCTTTTGTGGTTTGAATTATTATTATTAGGAGAATTTTTTAATAATAGACCACATTTTTATATTAATTTATTAATATTTTATTAAAAACTTGAGTCGAATCAAGTGCACAATACTTGAGAACGGCTGCAGAATAAGCAGTCGAAACGTTGTTCAGTATTTATATTTTAAATAAATAATTAATATCAAAAATGTGGTCTAAATTAAAAATTATCCTAATAATATTGTAATAAAAATAAAATGTTAGCCCTTTATAAAAATGAAAAATATTCAAATATTAAATACCTTTTAAGAGCGAGATGTGGTGTGTGTGTCGTTTTATTCTCACTAATTGCATCGTAATAGACGAGATGCAGATCAGTTCACAATTAAAAAAAAAAAATTTTGATTGTGTGCGTTTCTTTGATCATAAGGAAGACTCCCATAGATTTTTTTTCCTAAAAGCTCCGTCTTCTGAAACAAAGAAATATTTATTAATATTATTCGATAAATTGATGTTTTTTGGCTGTGGAGATTTACTGAGGGTTCGCAGGGACTTTGGAGCCAGGAGATTAAATAAACAAATATTTTATTTAATTTTTATTTGCCGACGTTTCGGTCGCCAACCCCCTGATGAAGGTCGTGATTGGCGACCGAAACGTCGGCAAATAAAAATTAAATAAAATATTTTTTTATTTAATCTCCTGGCTCCAAAGTCCCTGCGAATCCTGAATTAATATTATTTTTTATCTTCTTGTATTACCATATTTTAAATATTCAATAAAGGTTATTTTATTAAATAATTGTTTTATTTATCCCTTAATCCTTTTTCCAAATATTCTTTTTAACTACAGTATATAGGAATAGTGCAGTCACCAAAAATAATATTTATTTGTTTATAAAAAAAAATAATAATAATAATGAGCTACTTGTTCCAGGGGCGTATATAAGGGGGGGCGAGGGGGCCCGGGCCCCGGCCCCCGAAATTTCCCAAACACATATACATATATGTACAGACATCAGCGCAACAAATTTTTCCGCAGGATGGAAAACTTTGGTTCCGCAAAAGAAAAAAATGTTCCGCAAAAAATTTCGTGTGAAAAAAATTTAGTTTCTTAAAAAAAAAAATTTTCCACAGAAAAATTTTGAGTTCGGGCCCCACCCCCGAAAAAAATTTCTATATACGCCCCTGACTTGTTCAAGTAAAATACGAATAGTTTACACTAGTCGGCAAGAAAAAAAAGCCCCGACATAATTCCCTCAAATTCTTAAGTAAAATGACCTCCTGTATCCTCCACACCACGATCGGGATAGCCCCCTACTTTTTTCCACCCATTTTCGTTAATTTTAGGGCCCTGAATTAATAGAGAGATGAAAAGTTCAAAAACATGAACATTTGGACCCAAGGGAGAGGATGTGTTCTTTAAGGTTGTTCGGATAGTACATCGTAAGTCATAATAGAATCTAAATTTTTTTAAATAAAATTAAAAATTTGAATTTCAAAATTCCTTATTATAATTTAGTCGTGACCTATCATAGTTTATAATTGGATTAAGTTAATAATTTAATTACCAAAAATAATAAATGAATGACTTTCGACTTGAGCAGTTTTTCACGTAATATAGAACTGGCAACATTGCATTCATCAACTACTCTATTTTAAATCTTAAACGCCTTCAATTTTATTTTATTTAATATATTACAATGTTTAATGCAAATCAGTTTAAACACAATGGACGATTTGCGAGAAAAAATATTGTAAAATTGAAAAAAAAAAATGTAACTGACATAGAGATAAGACACTTATGTTATGCGACGTTGCCAGGCTGGTCTGACTCTCGAGAATTCATTATTTTTAAATATTAGCGACTGTCATTTTGGAGAATTTTTTGACTTTCTTGTTAAAATATCTTTTTAAAAGCGGTCGGCAGAAACTTTTGATTTTATTTTTAACATATTCCTAGGAAGTGAATTAATAAAATGTAAGTTTTTTTGTTTTTGTATCAGATGCACAGATGCCTATTTAATTCAATATGTGTGCGTTTCGTCGTTATTCCCCCATAGGCTACATGTTAAATTTCAATTTTTTAAAAAATTAATTACACGATAACCCTGTGTCAGATCTGCTTCAAAATTTTATTTTATACGTATTTGATAGTGATTAATAACATATTAAAAAATTAGCTTTAATCAGTTAAAGTGCTTTAATGTCCGAACAACCTTAAATCGTAAAAAATTAAGAAAAAAAATGAACTCTTTTAAATAATTGAAAGTTAGGCCTAAAAGAAAATTGAATAATTTTTTTCTAAATCAAACATTATATAAAAAATATTAAGAGAATTTGTAGAGTAGGAAAATTACTTGGGGGAGGGGGGGGGAGGGGGACTATAAAAAAACAGAAAATTAAATTAATTTTCATATAAAATATATAAAGCGCCTAAAGAAAATAAAAAGATGAAATTTTAGAGAAAGATCTTAGAATAGAGAGATTTTTATAAATCGACTAGCACCCCTCAAAATGCTTTCTCACAACCAGGGCCCTAGACAGAGGAGGCAGGGGGAAGGGGGGGGGCTATTCCCATAAGCCCGGGCCCTTTGCTTCTAATCTTAAAATTCTAAGGGAAATTTTACTCCGAGTCGCACATTAGTTGCACTATAATACTTATTTTTTAATTTAAAAAGCTTATAAATCAAGCTAAGTTTGATAATATTTTTGACGTCTCAGGATAGCTAAATCGTAGATTTCAATGCCTATTTTCAAAAATTTTTCCATACCCCCCCCAGACCACCCGGAAGACGTCTGTCCGGATCTGACCTCAATAAATAATCGTAACCCTATGTTTAGGGAATTTTGACAAATTATCAGATAATTTTTTTATTTAAATAAACATTATAGGCTATAATAACTGTTTCAAAAATTGTATCAAAAAATGTGAAAAAAAAGTGTTGGTATGAAGGCCACAATAGCCTTTTACAAACTAGAAAAAAACTTTTAGAGTGGAGGTGGGGGCACGTATTATTAAATAGCCCTGGGGCTCGTCAATTCTGCCTGAGGCCCTGCTTACACCGACATAATTCCTTCAAATATGACCTCCGTTTTCCCGCACCACGTACCGTTTTCATACGGTGGAAATATTTCCACCCATTTTCGTTAATTTTAGGGCCATGAATTAAATTTGGAGGGATGAAAAGGAATATTTTAACCTTGATATTTCTTTTGAAAGTCTAGAGAGGTGAAAAGTTCAAAAACATGAACATTTATTTGGATGGGGGAGGATTTTGTCCATTATAGCGTGCAAAAAAAAAAAAAAAAAAAAATTGGAAGTTAAAAAGAAAATTGAATTATTTTTTCCCCAATCAAACATTATATAAATTATATTAATAAAATTTGTAGAATAAGAAACTAACCGGGGGGGGGAGGGGTGGTTTTTAAAAAAACAGGAATTCAATTATTTTCATATAAAAATCTAAAAAATTTTAATGAGAAAAAGAAATGGAAATTTATTCATTAATTTATTTTAATAAATGAATGTGAATTAATGAATATCAATAAGAAGATGCGTGAGCCGAGGGGGATCGAATTATATGTAAAAACAAAGGAAATATATTCACGAAACGAAAGTCGGATATACAAGCTTGTACGACCCATTAAACAAATTTTTAAAAAATCACACTTATTATTTTAAGACTGACGAGGGATCCTATTCATTTCCATAGGTCTAATATAGATGCAGATAATGTTTTGAAATATAATTAGAAATATTTTTTTATCTTAGAATGTTCCCAGAGAGAATCAAAAGTTTTAAGAAAAAAATTGTATTTACTTTTTAGTTGAGAAAATTGATTTTTTACTAAAGAAAAAATTTTGGAAAAAACAACCCACCCGTTCAAAAAAGGAAGCCGAATCAAAAGAGAGAGGGAGACTTTTATAGATTTAAATGATAATCAAATATTATAAAATGAGGGGGTTGATATACTTGAGATTAAAAAAAAAGAGAGGATCCCAGGAAAATAAAATTATTATTTGTGATATGAAATTATAATATGAAAAAATTTGATTGTCAAAACTCACCAATTGCAGAGAGAGGCTTGAAGGGCGCTGTGAGGGGGATGCTTGACCGAGAAGGTGGATGATGAAGGGAGAAGTCGACCTCTAGCAATAGAAACCCTGTAAAAAAAAAAAAAAATTATTTTTTTCTTTTTAATTATGATTCGTGAGTTTGTGTATAGAAAGAGAGAGTTTACAAAAAAATAAAAAATGATAATAATATTTTAATTAGATTGGAAAATGTTCACACGTTACTACCCTCTGTTAACATTATTAAAAATAATAATATAGTTTTAAAACGAAATGTTAATCACAGTTATTATTTTTATCATTGACGAGAGATAAAAGTTTAAGAATTTATATTTTCAATTATTAGCTAAATTCTCAGCAATAGGGGTGGAGGGTGAGGAGGGAGAGAAAGTAATAAATTTCCTTAAATGTAAAAATTTTACAAAAAAAAAATAATTTTGTATTGGTATTTTAAATTTCATTTTTAAATAGAAATACTATTTTGTTTATCAAAAGGGGTGATTTACAGCCCTTCTGATAAACTCACCCGTCCCCTTGGGTACACGACCTCATTATAGAGTTACATGTAAAAAAAAAATGGATAATTTTATATATCCTAAGTTAAGTAATATATTTTAAGACAAAAAAAAAAAAGAAAATAGAAATTTAATTCGTTATCAAAATGAGATATGCAAATATTTATTACCTTAATAAAAAGATGACCAGACGGGGAGTAAATGAGTTTAGGGGATGAACGTCTTATTTGCACAAATAACAACACAATATTAAATAAACAAAACCCATGAGAGAGAGAGAGAGAGAGCAAGAGCTCCACGTAATGACTCATGTCTCGTCTTGAAAACAACTGACAGACAGGCTGCAGGCATCGATCGATAGAGAAATAGCATTGTTCTCTGAGCACCCAAATATTGAAATTGTGAAATAAATTCTCTATTGATAAAAATTCTATTTACTTGCAAACTAACGGGGTTTTAATCAGTTAGGAAAAAATTCGAAATTAAATAACTATTAAAAGACTCTCTCCATTTACCCACCCTTAAAACTCACCCTCTATAAAAAAAATACTTCCTATGCTTCTTTTTAGTATTTATTTATTTATTAGGGATATATTCCAACTTAAATAATTTTTAACAGACTTACTTAATTAATCCACCCCAAAACTCACCCTCTATAAAAAAAAATACTTCCTATGCTTCTTTTTAGTATTTATTTATTTATTAGGGATATATTCCAACTTAAATAATTTTTAACAGACTTACTTAATTAATCCACCCCAAAACTCACCCTCTATAAAAAAAATACTTCCTATGCTTCTTTTTAGTATTTATTTATTTATTAGGGATATATTCCAACTTAAATAATTTTTAACAGACTTACTTAATTAATCCACCCCAAAACTCACCCTCCATAAAAAAAATACTTCCTATGCTTCTTTTAGTATTTATTTATTTATTAGGGATATATTCCAACTTAAATAATTTTTAACAGACTTACTTAATTAATCCACCCAAAACTCACCCTCTATAAAAAAAATACTTCCTACGCTTCTTTTAGTATTTATTTATTTATTAGGGATATATTCCAACTTAAATAATTTTTAACAGACTTACTTAATTAATCCACCCCAAAACTCACCCTCTATAAAAAAAAATACTTCCGATGCTTCTTTTTAGTAGGCCTACTTATTTATTAGGGATATATTCGAACTTTAATAAAAAAAGAAGAAACACCCCTTACCACCCTCTGCTTTCATTATTAAAAATAATAAATAATTTAAATAATAACTTAAAGAAAAAAATAAAATGTGAATTTATGAAAATGAAAATGCAAATTATAAATACCTTTTCATTGAAGTGAGATGAGGGGTGCGTGGCGTTTTATTCTCTCTAATAGAATCGCAATAGAAGAGAAGCAGGAGATGAATTCAATCGACTGACTTCTTGCTTCAGGTAAATGCAACTTGATTTCCATTTGCGTCATGATGATGACTCGGATGGATTTTCTTTCTCTTCTGAAACAAAAATATTTTATCCTATTTTCTCATCAAATTTGAAATATTCTATAAAGACTATTTTATTAATTTAATTGTTTCATTTAGCCCTCAGGCCTTGATAATTTGGAAGGCCATTTGCACCAAAGGGCGTGGGTCCCAGGCTACCAAGCCAATTGAAATAAATAGAGACGCGATCCACTAGTAAAAATTTTATCCCATACATTTTTCTTAAAAATACAATATTATAAATAGGCCTATTATTGATACAGGCAAATGACTTTTCTTTTATTCGATCATAATTATAAAAAAAAAAATCTGGTGTGACTGGCGCAAGCACACAGCTTTCTCTTACCTTCGGTAATCGAAAGTTGTGTACTGTTGTCACCCTAGAACGTGTCGAAATATATTTAGTTCCCGACAGTACGCAATTACATTTGAATTCAGATGTAAAATTTATAAGTATGGGAAAATATTTATATTTTGTTACCATGGCAACCATTTTTCTATCTTTCCTATAAAACACAAGAGTAAAGTGGTCTTCAGAAGATTTCAATCACCCAAAATGAGAATATACATTTTTAAAGAGCATCTAAAACATAATTGATTTTTGTTAAAAAAAAATCGTTGAGGCACAGGCACAGAAAATAGAAAAACTGAAAAGAAACACATCAGTAAAGTACTAGTACTCTTTTGGCGATTTTGATTAAAAAGCTTATTTTTCCGGTCGGGGGTGTTTAACCCAAATATAAAATTTCAGCCTCGTAGCTCAATTCCTTCATCCTTAAAATTGAACACACACTTTTTTTCCACCCACACCCACTCACCCACCCACAGACAGACCATGTCGCAAAAACCACTTACCCGGATTCAGGGGACCTCAAAACGTGAAGATCCATCAAAATCTCGACATCGAATTTTTGACATGAATCCAATACTTTCTCTCTATATATATATATATTACATATATATACATGAGGTAAAATAAAATATCTTTTATAAAAATTAAATTAAATATAAATATTCTCACTTTTATTTATTAGATTAAATATTAAATTTAAATCATTTTCAAA
>JAKCPI010002155.1:0-87798 GCA_023213315.1 Euborellia annulipes | reverse complement strand
TTTTCTCTTTCTTTTTCAGATAATTGCAACTCCAGCAATTGATCTTCTTCGCCCTCATTTTTTTTTTTAAATTTAATTTTCTTCCCACGACGTCAATTCAAATCGGAGTTTGAAATAAAAAAAAAAAAAAAAAAAGATTGAAGTACCTTCCACTTAACAATCCCCTCTCTCTCAGTGTAAATGACGTAGAAGGAATAATTCAATAGCAACTTAGTTATTGATTCAATTATGAACTAACTATGTTTAGAGAGTGAAACAATAACCCAGTGTTCTGTTTAATTCAATATTTAATTGATAAGTGAACTTATAAAAAATAAAAAAATAAAAATTGATGTCGTGTTTAATAAATACAAAATGTATTCGCCAATTGAAATTCAAAAAGGGACTAAAATCCGAAGTGAATTCCGTCATCAAGAGTTTATTATTTTTTTAATTACTTAAAAACATGATGATGATTGATCTCGTTTTTTTATTTTTATTTTTTTTATTTGAGTGAAATGAAATGATTTAAAAAAAAGAGAGAGGGGACATAATGGAGGTGGGTAACTGGTCGTTGGAGACTAATTCAACAAATTCTTCATGGGCGACGAATGATACATTTAATGATCCACCGAAATTTGTGCTACCCCTATGGCGTCAGATTGTCTGGTCAGCCCTATTCGCTATGATGGTGGTGGTTGCAACTGGAGGAAATTTAATCGTCATTTGGATTGTATTAGCGCACAAACGTATGCGTACAGTCACCAATTATTTTTTGGTGAATCTCTCAATTGCCGATGCGATGGTCTCTACATTAAACGTCACCTTCAACTTTACTTTTATGCTGAATTCACATTGGCCCTTTGGACTTGTCTACTGTAAAATCAATCAATTTGTTGCAATACTTTCGGTGTCGGCTTCTGTCTTCACGCTGATGGCCATCTCGATTGACAGGTAATCCTGCAACGATTTTTTATTTATTTTATTTTAATAGAAAATGTTTTTTTCAAATCCTTAAGAGAATTGTGATATTGTAACTTATTTGGCCTATCACGCCATTTTCATAAAAAAATTACTTAATTAAAATAATTTAATAATAATTAAAAGGTTTAGTTTAAAGTTTTATTTGGTTTAAGTACTTTTCGATGTTAAAACATCACCAGAACCCAGGGGCGTATATAAAAAAATTGAAATTGTCTATTTGAACTTAAAATAGGCACTAATAGGCATTATAGGCACTAACAAATGCCTCTTATTTTATTCAGAATTTCATGAAACGTATACATATCATATTGGCCTAAATTTTAAGCCATAAATTAAAAAAAGGCAAATAGGGCAAAATCCGAGCCCTACTTATCACTCAGCCTCACGCTAAAGTTTGAGTGTGTGTGTGTGTGTGTGTGGGATTTTTTTAGATTCGGTTTTCATGACAATACTTCGTAAATATTGTATATATAATTTATATTCGATTATATATTTAACATGTAATGTCATGTAAACCAAATTCAAGAAAATTTCACAGATATTATGGCTAGCCACTATTTTCTGAACATGATCGCTACTTCAGCGTGAGGCTCAGTTTAATAAAAAAGAAAAAACTCTAGCTGCACTTCTCTTTATTTTCAACCAGTATTATTCGAGCTATAAAATTTTTAAATATAAAGATATAGTTAAAATATCTTACGTCTTAAAGAATCGTAATTAAAATGTAAAACACCAAGAAAATATAAAATTATTTATGAAAATAAACCATTTTTATAAATCATACATTGGTTTATAAAGTAAAGTTGACAGATAGTTAATAAACAATAGCGTTCCCAGAGGACCCCCTCCCCTTTTGGACATAAAAAAATCATTATTATGATTTTTATCATACAAAAGTTATTTTTAAATGCTGATTTGAATCTGGAATTAAAATATAATAATTATTCGCTTTAGCCTCCTCTCCTTTAATGTGCCTCTCCGCCTTTACAACACAAAAAATTTAGAGCCCGCCCTTAAAAAAATAATGGAACACCACTGTTAATAAATAGTAATTACATAATAACTCTCAAATTAAACAAAAAAAAATTTTTTGTAACTTTTGGATTTAAGCCGCGTATTTTCGATCGGGTCACAAACATGGGGTTTAAGAACGATAACCTTTCCATTTTAGAATTAATAAATATTTTTAGATATCTCAGTTTATAGTTTCAGACTCTATAAATATGACACTATAAACCGTTATCTCATTTTTTATATTTTTTTTATTTACGGGACAGCTTTAGTTAGGCCATTTCACATTTTTTTCTTATAATATAAGAGTAAATTATGGCGATAATATAAAAATATTTTACAAATAGCAAATACATGTCATAAAATTACATTACCTACATATCCCGTCATAGGTAAATTTCTCATATCAATGGTCGATTATTTAGATATTTTATTTTATTTTATTAAGGTCTTTTTAGGCATCGAAGGCCATTTAGACCCCGTCTCTATTTATTTCAATTGAATTGGTAGCCAATTTAATTGAAATAGATTGTCGCATGAGACGGGAGTGTGCTGTGCAACCAGTCACACCAGATTTTTTTCTCAAAGTTTATATTTAAGGTGGTAATTACATTTCTAACAATTGAAGTGGATGGATGCGATTAAATTTGCTCAAATTTTTGTAATAAGTAGTGGTGTAGTTGAATTTTCTTTTTTTGTTATTTATTTATTCTTATCTTGCATATTTTATTTTAAAATATTGAGAAATTTTTTTTTTAATGAACGATATAAGTCTAGGTCAATTGACAGAGTTTAAAGTTTATATAAAAAAATTTTACGATCATTTTTGTATACTCTATAAAAGAAAAAAATATAAATAGGTTAAACTTGAAAGCAGTAACTGCAAGCATGAAAAAATAAAAAATTCCCTTACAAATTGTGATTTATAGTTGATAGAATTTATTTACTGAATGGATGATAAAATCTATGTTTGTTTTGTGGCGCTAGGCCTGTCTTTACCCATTTTATATGCACATACTCATCGGTTTTTATAATAAGGCGCCTCCAAGATATCATATTATTATTTTATATAATTAATAATGGCGCTTCTATTAATCCGGACGCGCGACTCTCACGTTGCAGGAAAGATCGTAATGGGTAATTTTTGAATGATCAATTCAAAGTCATGCCCAAAAAACCCATGATGAGGTGGAGGGGGAGGGGGTGGATTTTGATTATACGTCATCACCCCCACTCCCTCCCCTTAAAAGGTTAGACTCGATCAGCAGCTGAAATTCCTCTTCACCTATTGGTTGGACAAATACTTTGCCTAGGTACCTTCCAAAGAGCCCTATTCATTTAATAAGAGAATCAATCACGCCATCTAGGCCAGTAGCCTTCAGGGCTCTATAGTGTTCACATCTGACCTGTGTTGTTTTTATTAAAGTGTTTGTGCATCATGGCGTCCCCCGGTCAGCACGATGCTGTTCGTGGAGCTTCCCTCCTTAGTTTTAAAGGTATTTTAACAATTTAATTTTTAATTGTTGGTTAAATTTAAATCAAATTAGATAAATATCAAACTGAAATATATTTTATGATTAATATTTTACATTTTTGTGTAAAAATATTATCTAACATTCGATTGATCAGCCAAGCCAGTAATTTTATTTTTTCCACAAATCTAAATAAATTACTCTCGAATGTTTTTAAGTCATTTACTCTACGAAAAGTTCTGTATTTGAACCATTCTTTCTTGTAAATTCCTCTCTCTTGCTAGCACACTACAGTATTCTCTCTCTCTCAACGACTCTCTCCTCTCCTCACAGCATTTATTCCCTCTTATACAAACTAATTTTACTATTTACTCGTTGTATTTACCAAAATACATTTCTACTTTTGATCAAATTATTTGTGTGATTACTGAGTTTTCTTTCTTTATATTTTTTTATATAGTAGCCTAATATTAATAGAATAACAAGTCCGGCCAAACTTGTCCAGACAAGTAGAGCCTTCCTATTCAATTCATAGCAGCACCTTTCTTTTCAAAACATTTCTGAAAATTTTAATAAAATACCACTCAGTGCATATAAATTTTAAATTGGCACTATCATAAAACTTCTTAAAGCCATAGAGCTAGGCATTCCAAAGACACACGTACACTAATGCCGTGCCTGCGTGAGGTAGACATTATGTCATAGATATATTTAACAAATGGGTATGTTTATTTGCTTTTGGGCCTAACGCCCCATGACCCCCGGGAATCGAACCCAAGATTTCCAGCCTTTCAGAACTATTATACAAATATAATTTCCATTTAATTAATTTTCAAACAACACTAACTTAGTATTCTAAAACATTGGTTTAAGATGAAAATATGTTTGACCTATTTTTGACCTTGAACTAAAATTCGAGTACAAGAATCTCAAACATGTCTCACTATATATAGGCTATCTAATCGCGCCCAGAGTTTTTATGTCGATATATTTTTTTGCTGTTGGAAAATTCATACAAATTTAATTAAATTTAAACTATCAATGGCAGTCTCTATTTGAAACCCTATGTAAATGTGTGAAAATTGATAAATTAAAAACGCTAAGATAATAGGTTCCAAAGATTTTTTATTTTTTTTTATTCTTTTGTATAAAGGGCGCCGGGAGCCATAAGTTTTTACTTTCTCTTGTCCTATATATGAAATATTTACTTTCTCTTTTCTCTATATATGTTAATAAATAGAGAAAGTATTTTATTCATGTCAAAAATTCGATGTCGAGATTTTGATGGTATACACGTTTAGAGGTCCCTGAATCCAAAAAAGTGGTTTTCGCGACATGGTCTGTCTGGGTTAAATTTAAAGCATGAAGTAATAGAGCTAGGTGGTTGAAATTTTATATCTAAGTTAGGCACCCACCTAGGGCGTGAAAATAAGCTTTTAATCAAAATCGGCCAAAAAGTACTAGTACTTTTGTAGTTTTTCAGTTTTTTTCCATTTTCTCAAAATTCGCTCCAACGATTTTGATTAAAATTCAAAAATCAATTGTTTTTTTAGATAGGCTACTTTTTAAAATGTATATTCTCAATTTGCCATTGGAATCTTCTGAAGACCACTTTAGTCTTGTACTTCATAGGAAATAGGAGAATTGGTTGCCATAGTAACAAAATATAAATATTTTCCCATACTTATAAATTTTATATCTTGAATTCAAATGTACTGTCGGAAACTATAACTCAACGCAAAAAAATCAGGTGTGACAAGCACAGAACACAACTTTTAATTACCGAATATAAGAGAAAGTTGAATGCTATACACAGCAGATTTTTAATTTTTTTTTTTTTATAAAAAAACACTTTTTTTCTCATTCACACTCACACTCACACACACATTCACACAGTCTTTTCGGCAACTCAGGCCATATAAGACTTTTTACGATATCCGTTATTGATAAATATACATATATGGGGTCCAGGCATTCTTATTTAAGCCATTTAGTATCCAATTGGCTTAAATAAAATCATCGGACTGCCTGGGGTCCGAACCCGCGACGTTTGGTATATGAGGTTAGCACTCTAACCTCTACGCCATGCCCCGAGGGCATTTTTAAATTTATATTAGATTAGAATACGAGTTTTGATTTGTATAATTCCGCAAAGAATCGTCGCCTGAAAATTTTTTCAAAGAGGGATTTGAATAAATAAATTTTAAAGCAGCGTTCACAATTTTAACACTATATTACTCTATGATTTTTTTATGATTACAGAAGAGGGTTTGAATCCCTATATCCTCATATAGCTTTATTCTTTCATTTAATATATTCGTCTCCATTTCCTTTTCCGTTTCTCTCTCGGGTGCATGTATAAAACCTAAACTTTACAAGATATCATATTTGATATAATAATAATGATTCTAATGGATGTTTAGTGTTCCATTAAGAACTGTTCGTCCTTCCAAATTACATTAACCAAATGTTCTATTACGAATGGAATTAATGACTCTTATCATTTCTATATGCTAATTAATTCACTCTTTACTTGTGAATTTTCTTTACTTCTTTTATGCATTTTTTCTTTTGTTGTAAGCCTCTAAAAGCATCTCAATTTTCGTAATTATTTTTTGAAATAAAAAAGTCTTTATTAATAAGCTTAGTAATAAAAGCTATCGTAATCGAATGTTTAGAAAATTAGAAAAAAATTTTATATACAAATTTTTAAATTATTTTTTTGATTTATTTAAGGTCTTTTTGGCAACTGAAACCATTTAAGACCCGTCCTCATTTTTCTAAATTAAATTATATTCAATGTAATTTAGAAAAGTTTTTATCCCTTCAAATGCGAAGCGAATCCCTGTTGCCTAGCTAGCACAAGAGTCTAGGGTTCTACCTACGCTACAGCCCATGCCCCCTTTAATTTATATATTTGAATTATTATTATATTTATATTTGAATTTTTTAAAATTCGCAAATTCCCATTTTTTTTTAAACATTCACAGTCTTTTCGGCAACTCAGGCCATATAAGACTTTTACGATATCCGTTAATGATTAATATACATATTTGGGCTCCAGGCATTCTTATTTAAGCCATTTGGTATCCTAATCGGACTGCCTGGGGTCCGAACCCATCGACGTTCGGTATAGAAGGTGCCTACCACGCTACCAACTACACTAAGCCCCGAGGGCAAATTCCCAAATATCTGTTTATATAATACATTAAATACAGACTGACATTCGTTTAGTCCTAAATGTATACCTAAGTATAGACTATTTGCTTATTATCTTATTAATTTCTTTTATTTACTTTAAAAAGAATAATTTATATTTTGAGCTTAAAAAAGCCTTTGAGTTGTCATTTGCGATTAACCTCTTCTTCTTTCTTAAAGAAATGTTTAAAAAAAAAATACTTTTAAGATATCAGATAAGAAATAGATTGGGGCATAAAATTCTAGCAAAATCCTATCTCTTCTCTTTTTACTTTTTTTTTTAGATATACATTTATAAACCCTTAAAAGAAACTCTTTTTCAGTGGCCTTTTTCACCCTTTCTGATAATAACCTTTAATTTATTGAATAAAATTTCGCACACTTTTATTCTCAGCCTTTGGCATCTGCCATTCAGCTGTCCCTGACTTCTATATTGACTAGGGGTGGGCAAATTCTTTAAATACATTCCATAAAAGTATTAATAAATGAATACAAATGTCGATGACATTTTACAATATAAATTGAAAAAAATTACAACTACTCGTTATTTCAAAAAAAAAAGTTATCTAATAATTTTGAAAAATAAATATTTATTTTTTCTGAGCACAGGTTACAACTTACTTGAAACAAAAATATCAAATTGAAATTTCTTAGAAATGCCCTTGGTCATGGCTCATTGGTAGAGTTTCTGCATCTTGTGCTAGGGGTGAAGGGTTCACAACCCTTCTCATGCGACAAAAATTTATTTCATTGAAATTATTTATTTGTTTATATGTGTTTATATTACCAATTAAATGACACGGGGTCCAAGTGAAAAGCCGAAAAAGATCTTAAATAAAATAAAATAAAATAAAAAATTAGGAAGTAATATTATGCATGAGATAATATGTATTACTATTACTAGCAATGAAAATCGTAATACTGTATCAGGGGCGTATATAAGGGGGGGGGGGGCCGAGGGGGCCCGGGCCCCCCCCAAATTTCCCCAAACACATATACATATATAGGGATATACAGACATCAGCGCAACAAATTTTTCCGCAGGATGGAAAACTTTGGTTCAGCAAAAGAAAAAATGTTCCGCAAAAAATTTCGTGGGAAAAAAATTTAGTTTCTTAAAAAAAAATTTTCCGCAGAAAAATTTTTGAGTTCGGGCCCCCCCCCCCCGAAAAAATTTCTATATACGCCCCTGTACTGTATCAAGAAATAAATTCACTAAAGAAAAATGAAGGATCGCAATATTATAAATGTCCGCGGGCCGCAAAATATCATAGAATGAACCGTAGTTTACCCACCCCTGATATAGACAATAGTGATAGTTATTCCACCAAGTTCCAAGTCACCCCCTTTGAGAAAGGTTTTGTAAATTTTATCCTTAACTTTGAATTCTTTTCTCATAAGAATAGCTCTGATCCTATAAAATGGCTCATTTATTAATACAAAAGGCAATTTTAAAATTGTTTAACTGTAGTGTAAATTACCCCATGAATCCTTTCCCATATGCCGAGTTCAATGAGGATATTCAAATATTAATTTAAAGCCGATTTCAAATATTTATAGTGCCAACACTTTAGTGGCATTAACAATACCTTCATTAAAAAATGCTAATTTTCTTTTAAATTGCCATCTAAAATCAAAGGACTCGTCGCATAAGCAAATAAATTTAAATACAATCTCACAACTATATTGTTATTTATTTTGGATTCTTTTTCTTTTCGCATTTGTTCATATCAACTCTATACCTAAGAAAAAATTGCTTCGTCCTTTTTTTTATTCTTTTTTATATTCTTTCTAAAGCCAAGACAAACCTTTTATTGGTGATATGATAATTTCACCATCCAGAGAAAAAAAAAGGTAAGCAACGGATGATATATGGAGTCATGTATCATGAGAGAGAAATTTATTTCAAAACAAATTGCTAACATCGGATACAACAACCAACACTAACCAATTCATCTTGTGATTATTAACTTTAATAATAAATTAATCAAAAGTCAATTTATAGAAAATTAAAAAAATAAAAGAAATAGCAGAAATTCTAATTGAAGTTGATTAAATGCATTTACGAAATAATAAAGGATAATATCATGGATGGAAATGAACCTTCTATGCATTATTACTCCCAAAGGATTTTAATTTATTACCATTTCATTTTTAAAACTCTGGAAACTTTAATATTTAAATGATAAAATAGAATTTTCTTAAAAAAAAAAAGAAGAGAAGAAATTAAAAACAAGTGATTTTATTAATATAGGATGCTCCAGAACTCATAATAGGATTTACAAAAATATTGTATTATCATTTAAAACCTGAAATATTCCAGAAAGTCAAACCAACTATCGTGACAAGATGGGAGCAAGTTGTCTTCACACGGCCCCAAATCGGACACACCTTCCTAACCCATGGAAACCTCCTCAGAGAGAAAGTATTGAATTCATGTCAAAAATTCGATGTCGAGATTTTGATACACGTTTTGAGATCTCCTGAATCCAAAAAAGTGGTTTACGCGATATGGTATGTCTGTGAACAAAATATTTCAAGAACTAAAAGAGCTAGAAAGTTGAAATTTTATATTTAAGTTAGGTACCCCCCCCTTCTTTCAAAATCCAAAGAGTACTAGTACTTTACTGATGCTCTTTTTCAGTTTTTTTTTTTTTTTTTTTTTTTTTTTCAATTTTCTCAAACGATTTTTATTAAAATCCCAAAATTATTTTTTAAATGCCTATATATTTTCATTTTACCCTCGAAATTGTTTGAAGCACACTTTTGTACTTCATAGGAAAGAGGAGAAATGGTTGCCATAGTAACAAAATAGAAATATTTTCCCATGTATATAAATTTTACATCTTGAATTCTGCCCTCGTTCTTGGTGTAGTTGGTAGCGCGACTGCCTTGTATACCAAGAGACGAGGGTTCGGATCCCAGGCAGTCCGATGATTTTATTTAAGCCATTTGGATACAAATAAACTGGTGTGACAAGCACAGAACACAACTTTCACTTACCGAAGGTAAGAGAAAGTTGTGCTGTGCGACCAGTCACACCAGATTTTTTTGGAATAGAGCGAGATCTAAGGGATATTTAAAAGAGAATAATTAATAAATAGGGCCATAAAATAGTAAAGAATAATTACTATACGTCTTTTACTATTATTTATTTGTCTCTCCCATCGAAGAGAGAGCATTATTTATTCTTACTTAACATCAAGAGAAATCATTCTCTCTGGGTCTAATGAATCACTTTATTTAGACGAAAGATTTGCGATGGAGATAATAGAATGTTTTTAAAAAGGGTTTAATAGTTATTTCCAAAAATAGCCGCATCTCTAGCTGGCGACAATGCCTGGAGGGGAGGTGCAGCCGCCACTTCCCCTCGTCTCGTCATTTCTTAGGCCGGGATAAATATGTTATAAAAAATAAAAACTTTGCATATTGAATTGCGTACAACTCGCAAACTACGGCCCCAAATAAAAACAAAATATAAATAAACAAATAGTTTTATACATTTTTCAAATTCAAATGCACCGTACTATCGGAAACTAAATATATCTCGACACAAAAAAATCTGGTGGAGACAAGCACAGAACACAACTTTCTCTTACCTTTAGTAATTGAAAGTTGTGTGCTGTGCGACTATTACACCGGATATTTATTTAATGATAGCATCAATAATTAAGCTTAGTTTATGTTAATTACAGTATGTCCAATTTTAATTATTAACAAATAGAACTTTTAGTATCTATATAAGTTACATATAAATATTTGTACAATTTTTAAGTGAGTTGCTTCTAAATAAAATGAGGAGATATAAATATAAATGTTAGGATTAAAATTATTATATAAGGATTAAAAACTCATTAAAAAGTACAATTATGTAATTCTTCTTCGTCTTGCCAATTAACGAGTTTCCCCTTCGTCGTTAATTATTATTATTGGCATCACTTAGTAGGGAATTTTACATACTCCTATTATTTTCCTAAAAAATTTTTTTTTCCCCTTATCATCGAATTTTTTTCCATAATAACCGGTTTTAATAAAAAAATTTTCTTCAAATGAAATATAGGTCTAAATATATTTTCTACTTCCATCTTCAAGAGATGCCTCGGCATAGTCGAGAGGTAGAGATCTCGATTATTGTGCTAAGCATCAGGGTGTCTTCTTATTTCGTGCTATGAATTTTATTTGATTAATTTAAAAAAATATTGTGATTTAAATGAAAAAAAGAAAATGAAAAAGCTCAATTAAGACTTCTCTATAAGTAAATTTTATTTAGAAGAGAAATAAGAATAAATAAATTTATTAACAACCTGCTTAGAGGAATTAACCTCTTTTTTAGAGGTCTGAGGTCATTTAGACCATTTCCTTTTGTTTTTTTAACTTCGTTTAAGGTCTTTTTCGGCATCGGAGGCCATTTAGATTCCTTCTCTATTTATTTCAATTGATTGATATCCAATTATCCTGGGACGGGATGCGAGCCCGCGACCCTTGATACAAATGGCCAGCCACTACACCACTACACCGAGGCCCGAGGGCCTACTTATTTAATTAATAGCCAATGTAATTTTATATTATATTAATATTATTATTATCGCTCAAGACGAGAAGCGAACCCGTGGTCTCAAGCACAAGAGGCGAGATTTTTACCTCCATGAAACCACCCAGGAGCATCCATTTTTTTCTGCGTTCATAAACCCCTAACTTTGTCTTTTAATAATATTACTAGTCGGAGAGCTCTATAAACTGCCAGGGGACTTGTAGATTTAAAAAAAATTTATTACAAAACTTTCTACTCTGAATGTTTTTACAATGGTCTTCTTGTTCGTTTTCTGAGCGGAAGCCGTTCGTTGTCTTATTAGCCTTGGGGCTCTCAAATCCTCTATTTTTTTAATTTATTCAAAGACACACAACTAATATAATACTTTAATTAAATCAGTATTCATAAATCCAATTTCAAGTGGTTTTAAAACTAAAATTAAAACAAAAATTATAAATAATTAACTAAAAAAAAAATAAATTTTCATAACATATCTAATAAGAAAGAGAATATCTGGAGAGAGATATGGTTTCATTAAAAGATGTTAAGGAAAGGAATTAGTGTAGAATTAAAAGCAGAAATAAAATAAAATAAAGAGAGAATGAAACAAGAGAAGAACAATTGAGGAAAAAACAACAGACACTATCTGTTAGTTAAGTAGAACGTGAATTGAGATATAAACAACAAAAAAATACATCTATACATTCACATATAAAAGTTTTTAGACGTTAGAATAAATAAAAATGTTAATTAAATTGGAAGTAATAGAAGAGTAAAGTTATATAAAAAAATAAAGTATCTGAAATTGGATTGTGCATTCTTAATTTGTGATAATTTCATAAATCATCGTAGTAGGGTTTATTTAAGGTTTTGTAGGTAAAATTAATATAAAACACTAGGCGATATGTTTCAATTTATTGATATAAATTTAAATACACATGTCATCTTCAGAAGTAATAAAAATCCATTTTATTATCAAGGACAAATTACAAACCTAGGTCATAAGTTTTATTGATTTATTAATTATCAGATATAAAAAATGTATATTGAAACATATCGTCTAGTGTTCTTAATTAATTTTTCCTACTTGTAATTTCGTCTAGATCCATTGGTTACTAGTTTAAATTTAAATATTATTTTTATAAATACATTTTTAGTTTATTAATTTATCATATCAATTAAAGTTTTAGCTTAATATTTTTAGGTAAATTAAAACTAAAAACACAAAGTGATATGCTTAAAAAAATAATATAATTAAACATAGCACTTTGTTAGATTTAAACGATCAGTAAGTTTCAAAGATTTATTAAAAATTAATAAATTAATAATCATCGAAATCATTTAAATCCTACAATAGGTCATAAATTAGGACTGATTATTTGACGAATTACAAGAGAAAAATTAAATAATTATAAGTTAAAATTTAAACTGGTGGCTCTAAATGAAACATGATTTAATTAAGAAAATTAAACTGTTTAAAAACACAAGGTGATATTGAAACTGCTAACCGTAGGCTCTGGATGAAACATTTTGTTATATAGGAGAAATTACAAACACTAGGTAAGAAGTTTTAATGAATTTAATTAATAAATCATTAAAACTTATGACCAAGTGTTTGTAATTTCTCTAATATAGTAAAATGTTTCATCCAGAGCCTCCGGTTAGCAGTTTTTTTAATTAAGTAAATTAAACTGAAACTTTAAAATATATTTAAACTGCTAACCGGAGGCTCTGGATGGAAACATTTTACTATATAGGAGGAATTACAAACATTAGATCATAAGTTTTAATGAATTTTAAAATTTAATTAATTAATAAATCATTAAAACTTATGACCTAGAGTTTGTAATTTCTCCTATATAGTAAAATGTCATCCAAAACCTACGGTAAGCAGTTTCAATAAAGCACCTCGTATTTTTAAAGAGTTTAATTTTCTTAATTACATAATGTTTCAATTCGAGCCACCAGTTGAAATTTTAACTTATTAGACTTATTTAATTTTTCTCTTGTATTAATAATTCGACAAATATTCAGTCCTTAGATGACGTCATAGATATCGAGAGCCTGGTAGATTATAGAGAGGATTGGGATTGACCAGCTGACGTGCGGAAATTATGAATATCGATCAGAATCATCCAAATGAACATATACAACACACATACACGCACACACAGACGATTAACAAGTACTCATTGATATGCTTTGCTCTTCTCTTCTTATTGTTGTTGTTCCACTTGTGTAATTTATCTAATAAATAGTTCTTAGCTGTGCAAACAAAAAGATTAGATAGAGGGTAAGAGAACCGATCAAATAAACAAAGAGGAAATTATTTTTAAACTAAGTATAATAAATATTTTCCCCTTATGTTTGAAAGATAAATCATAACTGTTTAAGAATATTGCATCATATATTTTCATTTTTATAAACAAGACCGTGAAATGTTATTTTTCCTTCTCCACTTCCCCCCTCCCCCCCCCCCCCCCCCTTTTTAATACGATCATAATTTTATGACTTTCTTATTTCGAGCTTATAGTTTTAGTTTCATGCAAAATGTTTTTCAATTAAATTAGAACGTAAACTTTTAACCTTCTATCGATTGGATTATTTAAATTATTTTCAAATGTAACAATTTTGTTAACCTTGCCCTTAACCTAATTTTGATTCGGATCTCCCATGAGGAAGATTTCCAAGTTCAAGAGGTAAATTGGTTGAGAAATTTCTGGTTTGGTTAGAATAATTTAATGTTTTATCGAAGAAAATTTCCTTCTCATTTGAATTTAACATTTGCATTTAGAAAATCTTTGAAATTTCTCTTCTATTTAATTTGATAATCTTGTTAAGAAAAAGCTGTCTGTAATCTATTGGTTAGATGATTTTTGTTTTTAACTTTTTTTTTTTATTTTGATTAAAATAAAAGAAGACCAAGGGTTTAATTAAAAAAAATAAAAAAAAAAAAGATTTTTAATAAAATGCTTTTATTTAAATTGAACTAAAAGAGAGAAATAAGAAAATAATTTAATTGTTTTGTTAAAATTTTTTAATATTTGACTTAAAATAAAAGCGTGGGGCGCTTCGAAGTTATTCCGACTCGCCCCCACGCTTTTATTTTAAGTCATAAATATTAAAAAATTTTAACAAGAACAATTAAATTATTTCTTTCTTATTTCTCTTTTTTAGTTCAATTTAAATAAAAGCATTTTATTAAAAATCTTTTTTTTTATTTTATTTTTATTTTAAGCTTTTTAGTCTTTTAGTCTTATCAAAAATCATCAATATGATAAAGTACCACATTAGTTTGGCCTGTATTGATTTGGTTCAATTGAAAAATTATTCATTATCATAAAAAAATGACTCGTAAATATCAAAATTCAAAACTATAGTTAATAGGGCCTTATTTCGTGAGCTTCAAATAAAGTACCACATTAGTTTGGTCTATTTTGATCAAAACCACCATATAGTGGCGTCATCAAAAATGACTCTTAAGTATTACATTTCACACCTCTAGCCCATCGGGAAGTCTTTTGAAATTACATTAATTTGCGAAGGGTTTCAAATAAAGTACCACATTAGTTTGGTCTATTTTGATCAAAACCACCATATAGTGGCGTCATCAAAAATGACTCTTAAGTATTACATTTCACACCTCTAGCCCATCGGGAAGTCTTTTGAAATTACATTAATTTGCGAAGGGTTTCAAATAAAGTACCACATTAGTTTGGTCTATTTTGATCAAAACCACCATATAGTGGCGTCATTAAAAATGACTCTTAAGTATTACATTTCACATCTCTAGCCCATCGGGAAGCTTTTTGAAATTCATAATTCGCGAAGGGTTTCAAAAAAGCCACATTAGTTTGGTCTATTTTGATCAAACCACCATATAGTGGCGTCATCAAAAATGACTCTTAAGTATTACATTTCACACCTCTAGCCCATCGGAAGTCTTTTGAAATTACATTAATTTGCGAAGGGTTTCAAATAAAGTCCACATTAGTTTTCTATTTTGATCAAAACCACCATATAGTCTCATCAAAATGACTCTTAGTATTCATTTCACACCTCTACCCATCGGAAGTCTTTTGAAATTACATTAATTTGAAGGTTTCAATAAAGTACCACATTAGTTTGTCTATTTTGATCCCACCATATAGTCGTCATCAAAATGCTCTTAAATTACTTTCCACCTCTAGCCCATCGGGAAGTCTTTTGAAATTACATTAATTCACGAAGGGTTTCAAATAAAGTACCACATTAGTTTGGTCCATTTTGGTAAAACCAACCACAATTTGCGTCATTAAAAATGACTCTTAAATATCAAATTTCACACCTCTAGCTCATCGGGAAGTGTCCTTAACAAAGCCATAAAGTTGGTGACCTGAAAGAGAAGTTAAAAAAAGCATAAAAAAAGAAAGAATAGGTTGGAATTTCTCTCTCGCTCTTGCCTACGCGTCTGATTAGGGACCATACTCAAAAATCTAAAGCATCTTCCATACTCTAAATTAGAGTAGCCCGTCCTAATCTGATCAAAGTGAATATATTGCGGGATTACCAGTACCAGTAGGGTTATTAGATGGTATAAAAAAGATTTTAAATTTTAAGATAAAAATCTCCTCTTTAGTTTCTTCACCACTTTATTCTTTATAGACTTCTAAGGATTCATAGTCTGAATCGCTATAAATATGTTGTTTTTTTTTTAAAGATCCACAACTTTAAAATAATAATAATCTCTTTTTACTTTCTCTTACCCTATATATGAAATATATAGAGAAACTATTGCGATCATGTCAAAAATTCGGTTTTAGAGCACATTTTCTAATAAAATTTATTTTTCTCTATATCTCTAAAACTGTGCCTGGTGGGGCAAAACTGAAATGATATTTGAATTCAGCATGAAAAATACTTCTAGAATTTCATATCTTTATTGTTGTGAAAGAAAAAAGTTCATTGTTGTCGACTAGTGTTATTATTATAATATTGGAGGAAAGAAAATCTAAAATATTAATTTTCTTGTTTATTTGGCACTCTACTTGAAGAGCCACCCCCTCCCCACTTCTCAGAGGAGCTACATAACATTACACAAGAATCCTGTATTGTTTTTTTTTTATAGATTTCGTATTTAATAATTCGTCTATAAATAAATTATATTAAAACCAATTAAAATTTTAGTACTGAATTAACGTTATTTCTAAAGTAAATAATACATCTACTATAGAAATTAAATAAATACTATTAGTAGGGCGTGGATTAAACATTCGTGATTCTAAATGTATTTTTTATTTCCTATTATTATTATCATTAAATTATTCTGTAATTATATAGGACATTAGTTTAAGGTCATGTTTGATCTGCACTAATCACACATAGGAATCAAAATATTTGATTATTGGTTTAGAATTGTCACGAAAGATCCTCTATGGGCGTAGACAGAGGGAGGCAGGGGGGCCATTGCCCCCCCCCGTGGCTTGTCCTAAAAATAAAAAAAAAACAAATATATATTTTTCCCATTAAGAATTTTTTTTTAACGCCCCAATCCACTACATTAATTTAATTTTTTTTTTTATTTAAATAAATAATTAATAATCTATGTATATATTAATTGCAATCCCCCCCTCTTGCCCTAACGAGGAGTTGACCCCTCCCCTAACAAGATGTCTGGCTACGCCCATGATAATCCCTTATTAATATCTAATAATTTATGAGAAAAGGGTTCTGGTTTAATGGTGCATGGTTATTTAGAGTAATTTCGACTGACGGTTTGCCCTTTGATGGGGGTCAATCTTCTCAAAGTTCTCATGTTGTCAAGAGATGACAGCAAACCGACCTTTGCTGATTCAAGAGAGAAAGAGAGAAAGTAAACAAAACCAATCGTCTGGAAAATATCGTGGAGAAGGGAAAATCACATTTAAGAATTATTATTATTATTATTGTTAGTGAGAAAGATAAAAAGAGCTTTCACCGAGTGACCCAGAAATTAAAGGTGTTGACTTGTTAACATTGATGAATATTTAATAATTAAATTAAAAACACTAGGATATAAGCTTTAAAGATTTATTAAAAATAAACATTTTAACAGGTCATCATTAGAAGTTGTAAATTCACTTCTGATGATGACACATGAGTGTTAAAAATGTTGATTTTTAATAAATCTTTGAAACTTATTTCCTAGTGTTTTAAATTAATTTTTAAATTTTATATATAGGCCTACATTATGTTACTAGGGCATTCGATTGATATTTTAAATTTAATTTAGTTTTTTCTATATATCACTGGTGAAAATATTTATTTAGATCAAAAGTATAAGTCTACTAGTGAACAGATATCTCAAGCTGATTAGTGCTGCGATCCTGTGGAGACATTTAGAATTATATTATTTTTAAAGTCGCCTCAAGAGTGCACAAAGCCGAAAGGAGATTGAGTGCATGGCAACTGGTCAAGGTCAACGAGATCATAAAAGACGACAATCGAGAGTGACTCAGCATCCAAAAATAGAAAGGCGCGCAGACGTCTGTGTCGGTGTCTGTCAATCTACTAAGCAACCTGAAAATATTGTCTCTTATGATGATTGTTTGAATGTTCAAATTGGGAAATTTCTTTTAAACAAAAGTTGTTCCGAATGATGAATAAAACAATTTTGTTTATACAAATTTATTAAAATAAAATTAATATTTCAAGAGTATATTTTGATTTTTCTATTTTCTTCATAAATGTTGACTGCTTGAAATAAACTATGGTTATTTTTCAAAATTTTAATCTCATATTTGGACATTTTATACACAATATAGAATCGTAAATAAATACAAAATTTCATAAGAATTGGAAAAAAAAAATTTTAAATGGGTAAAAAGTTTCAAAGGGGTTCCTATAGGGATTTGTATGTACATGGGGTCCAGGCATTCTTATTTAAGCCATTTGGTATCCAATTGGCTTAAATAAAATCATCGGACTGCCTGGGGTCCGAACCCGCGACGTTTGGTATATGAGGTTAGCACTCTAACCTCTACACCAAGCCCCGAGGGCAAAAAAAAAAAAAAAAAAAAAAAAAAAATTTATATACTTCCCCGACCCCTTTCTCTTATCTTTCCTGGGGAAGTGATCTTCAGAAGATTTCAACGGCAAAATGAGAATATACATTTTAAAGAGCATCTAAAAAATAGTTGATTTATGAATTTAAAAAAATAATCCTTGGGGGAATTTTAAGAAAATCGAAAAAAACTGAAAAAGTACATCAGTAAAGTACTAGTACTTTTTGGCCGATTTTGTTCAAAAGCTTATTTTGAGTGTCTGGGAGGGTACCTAAGTATAAAATTTCAATCCGGGAGCTCAGTTCCTTCATGCTAAATATCGTTACACACACACAGACACACACAGACCAATTTACGGGACCCACGTTTTTGGATTCAGGGGACTTCAAAACATGTATATCCATCAAAACCTCGACATCGAATTTTTGACATGATCGCAATACTTTCTCTCTCTATATATTTCATATATAGGGTAAGAGAAAGTAAAAATGTATTAATGAATGACTAAAAAATCCCCATGGAACAAAAGTTAAAACAATTTTATAACTCTTATTTATTGATTTACATAAAATTTTACGTCATATGACTAGTCTTTAAATATCAAGAGTGATATAATATAATAACAAATTTATTTTAGAATCGTAAACCTTTTATAATAGATATAATTTATTACTTGAATCATTTTAAACATTTATTAAACCATAATCATTAGATGGAATCTCGCAGTCAAGAGGTGAAATAAAATATAATACTTATTCTCATTATCGTACAAAACGATTATGATTATGCAAAAGCACTTGGGAAACTTTGTATTGCTTTTGAGAGATTCATATATTCCCATCACAAACCCAGAGAGAGTTTAGATAAATAAAATACTCAAACTCGCTCACTTGAATGTCTAAAAGAAAAAGTAGAAAAAAAAAGAAATTTCCAAGTTTTCAAATAATAGTAAATAAGAAGAGATGTTAACACAAGCCGTTAAATCTTTTTTTTCTCTTGTTTAAGCATCATTTTAGGTTCTTGTTGATGGGCGTAAACGTTTTTACTAGCACCAAATAAACCTTATTTTTTTAAACATTTTTATTTATTATTTTGACCTCGTTGCTAAATATTTTATAACTCAAATTAGTTTAAATCTATTATTTAATGATAATACGTGTTCTATGATGATTTTAAACTGAATACATTAAAAATAATGATATAGCTTTTTGAATTTATAACACAACGGTCTCCCACCAAATTATAATCAATTTAGCTATCAAATTTTGAAATTATACATCATTTTATACAAAAATCTGGTGTGACTGGCCCACATCACACAACTTGCTCTTACCCTTCGGTAAGAGAAAGTTGTGCACCGTGCTGTTCACACCAGATTTTTTGTGTCGAGATATATTTAGTTTCCGCTAGCACCTTAGTTTCAAACTTGCGTTTTAAATGTTGACTGCTTGAAATAAACTATGGTTATTTTTCAAAATTTTAATCTCATATTTGGACATTTTATACACAATATAGAATCCTAAATAAATACAAAATTTCATGAGAATTGGAAAAAAAATTTTTAAATGCGTAAAAAGTTCCACCCCAAGGGGACCCCCTTTTGAATCGAAATTAACATACAAATCCCTATCGGAAATTAACATTGGCCAAATGCGAGGATAAAGTGGAAAGTTTAAAACGCGTAGAAAGATGATGATCGCAATACTTTCTCTCTATATATATTTCATATATAGGGTAAGAGAAAGTAAAAATTATTGATAGTTAGCTTAATATTTGTGTTTTTTGATTGTTAGCCTCCTCCTAAAATTTGATGCAACTTAAAAGATCCCAGTGGGACTCTGAATATATTTCAGAGCCAAGGGATAAAAACCTAATCAGTATTTCCTCTTGAGGAAGGAAACGGAAACTCGTCTCAGTATACTCCTATTATATGAAAGTTATTCACTTGAGAAACTGATCTCAACTTGTCACTTTTAACCCTTATTTTTGAAGAGATCAAAAATGAGCAACGCAGCTAGTTTTATTTCATTGTATTATTAAAACCAGGGCCGACGTTTCGTTTCACATATGGGACAAGCTTCAGGGTCAGAAAATGTCTGAAATAAATGTATATCCTCGCTTAACCATGTTAAAGCCCAAAATTTTCCAGTTTCTAATAACTTAGAATCATTTATTTCAGTCATTAACCTGGCCCTGAAGATGGTCCCATATGTGACTGAAACGTCGGCCCTGATTTTAATAATAAAATGAAATAAAACTAGCTGAGTTGCTTATTTTTTTCTACCAAATTTAAAAAGTGATGTATTGTTTAAATAAGATATTATGATAAATTTTTTAAAATATAATCATTATACATTCCCTTACAATCTTCCCGCTCACCCACTTTAACTTCTAGACCTTTTGGAGGTTCCGCTGTAGAGATTCACCCTAAAAAGCTCTCTTTGAAGTTAAGGATCTCTAGCCTATTGAAATTTTATCTTGTAATGTGAAGTAAAGATTTATCGCTTCTTTATTCCAAAAAAGTCTCTGATAGTTTTAGTAATAAATTAGATTTTTATTTGAATGTTCACTATTATAATCTCCTAGGATACTAAACTCTGAAAACAACAATTCGAATTTAAAATATACAGTATGGTGAAGTAATTAGTCTCTAGCAAAAATAAAATAGCAAGGTCTTTGCTCCCTATTTTGTTGTCGCTTTTGTACCTCTTCTTTTTCTTGTTTCTCAAGATGAAAATCCAGTTAAATTGAAAAAGATTTCCTGAGCTCGTAAAATTGTAGAATGGATGAACCGAACATCTCAGATATAAAAGACAAAAAAGAAAAAAATAAAGTTGAAAGCTTTTTAAAAAAAGTTGTTAAAAAAATGAAATGAAAAGAATATCACTTAAAATTAAATCTTTATCAGATTAGAACATTAAAATCTTTTTCGATCAAATTCAAATTCACTCAACTGTGATTTCGCTAAACATATCAAAACATATCAAATTTAAGATATTATTTGAAATACATATACCTATTTTAAGATTCTCAGATTCCAAAAAAGTGGGTCCTGCAAAATGATCTGTCTATGATCGTTTGTGTATGTATTATATGTGACAAGGGCACCTTAAGAAACTTTCATTGGCAGCTGTTATGATTGCCGAAATGTCTCCCTTGAATTAAAGTGTAAAGATGTTCGACTCTCTCACTGGTTTTATTCCTCCCTACTCCAATCTCATATACCCAGAACCATCCTAATTTACTTGGATTTTAGACTATTAATAAATATATCTAAACACAAAAATCTGGTGTGATTCTAGACACTTCAAGTTGACTGTGCGGTTAGCCACACTAGATATTTTTTTAGTAGATATCTAATTCCATTTTACTAGAAAAAATTTGGCAAATGATATCAAATGACGTTCACTTAATGCGTTTTGTGTTTTGTAGAGAAAAAAAAACACAGAAAAATCTATCTTCTTACTGGTATTAAAAAAAAAGAAAAAAAATTGATTTCAAATGGAATATCTATTGATTCCATTAGGGTTTCTTCTTTTCCTTTTCTTTTTCTTCAATCTAAAATGGCAAGTAATAAGAGATTGAGAAGCAAAAGAAAGAAAGGTGTATGAGTGCAGGTGGATGAATTACAAGATCAACATCATCAGGTAGCCTTGAGAAAGAGAAAGAGAGCTCAAACCAAATATTTGATTAATTTTCTTTTCAACTGTGATTTCGTTAAATCTTTCACACAGACAAACAACTACTCAAAGAATATTGATTATCTTCCTTCTCAGTTCACAGATGATTAGAATTTAGAAAATTATTTTTCAAATCCCTTGAAGAATTTATTTTTTATTGGTAGCGGAAAAAAATACAGTATAGTACTACTATGTAACTTTATTAAAGTACTGTGAAAATTTAATTAACCAATAAATCGTTTATCTTATCAATTCGAAAGGAATTTTCTTGGGCAAGTTTAATTCAATCATTTCGGGTGGATGATGATCTTTCGTCTTCAGATTATTATTATATTTATTACTTTCTCTTGCCTAAATACGTAGCTTAAAATATAGTGAGAAAGTATTGCGATCATGTCAAAAATTCGATGTCGAGATTTTGATAAAAATACACGTTTTGAAGTCCCCTGAGTCCAAAAAGGTTTTTGAAGTACACTTTGATGATGTATTTCAAATTCTTTCCAATGAAAGCATTCTTAGGTCAGGGCCATCTATGAAAAGCAAGTGGTGAAGTTTGAAACTAAGGTGCTATAGGAAACAGCGGTATCCAAATGGCTTAAATAAAATCATCGGACTGCCTGGGGTCCGAACCCGCGACTTTTGGTATACGAGGTTAGCACGCTAACCCCTACACCAAGCCCCGAGGGCCTGCACAAAATTAAACAATTTATTAAATTAAATCTTTTGGCCAAATTTGAGTACCTCTCTATAAGTAAATTTTAAGAAAACAAAAAATTATTGCCCCCTCCACCCAAGAATATGTTGGACTGACGCCACTGATAGGAAATTAAATATATTTCGACTAAAAAAAAATCTGATGTACCTTCGGTAATCGAAAGTTGTGTGCTGTGCATTAATCCCACCAAATTTTTATAAAAGTATTTTATAAAAAAACAAAATTTTTGATAAACATTTACTTGTATAGAACTCCTTTAATAATTTGGATTGTTTACTATTAGAAGGCATCATTTCCAAAGCATTTGTTGCCCCCACTTTGTCTTTTGAACCCTAGCTGCTCCCATTAAGCTAAGCGCTAGTAGAGAGCATTCAAGAGTTGTCTCCGCTTGTTAAAAGTTTCAAAATCTTGACGTCGAAAATTTCGAAACTGAAGCTAACAAAGAGCCCTATTTTACACAGAGTTATTATTATTAATATAGTGGTCGTGTCCTATTGTTATCCTATTGGGAGAAACGGCCGGTTGTAGAGGTGTGTGGAGAGCAGTTACAATTTTAAGATTAAAGAGGCCCTCTCTTGAATTTAAATAAAACTTTTGAATTCGTGATGTTTGCATCGGTTCGAAACGTCTCTACCTTTGATTTCAACAATTTCAAGTTTATTTTTAAAATTTTTCATTCAAAGGCATTTATTTTTAGTGTCATTAGTGTTAGATCTGACACGTTGTGGTTACTCTGAGGAGTAACTTTCATGTGAATAATACTGAAGTGGAGTTTCCTTCCTCAGGAGGAGGTTTTTCAAATAGAGTTGGATAACTTATTACCATGAGGTGGATTTGATCTCGAGTTGTGTTCAACTCTTTATCCCCTCGGCAATCACCTCCGAAGAAAAATATATTGCATTTCTCTCAATACTTGTACAAATTTACATACTTGTCTTAGAACAACTTTTAATGTGGCAATAATGCCACAACAAGTTAGCTTCTGGTGATGATGGTCGAGGGTTCGAGTGAGAAGTCGCGCTTCTTTTTTTTTATATTAAGTTCTATTTCAGCATCGAAGGCCATTTAGGCCCGGGTATTTATTTCAATTGAGTTGGATAGCCTGCCAATTAATTGAAATAAATAGGGACGGGGTCTAAATTGTTTCAGATGCTGAAAAAGACAAACAAATTTAAAAAAAAAAAATGCGAAATAAGCTTCCCATAATGCTCATGTTTTTTTTTCTTGATTATTTCATAAAAATATTAATTTTATAATTACTGGATAGTACGGGAATAAACTTGTTAACGTTAAGAAGAGAACAAATTTTTTTTTTAACAAGACTGTTCGTATGTTTTTTATTGGTGGGGCCATTGGTGCGTCCCATTGCCCCCGGGAATTGAACCCAGGATCTCCAGACTTTGCGGGGTACACCTTCTCTGTAATCACAGTCTTGATCAATATATCTATGAGTCAGTTAATGTCCGAATCGAGGTATATTGAATACTAATATCTTATTCAAATATATAGATCACGAAAAATATTTAACTAAAATTTGTTTTATTGAATGGAATTTATTCTACACCTGTTTCTTCTGTACAATAATAGAGTTTCGGTGCTATTTTATTTAATCGTTAAGAAAGTAGATCTGATATGTCGACAAAATATAATTACATTAGTTATAACATTAATTGGATTGGAATAATATTTTTTGTTCCCAAAAAAACAAAGCATCTTTTATTTTGTTTGTATTTCAGCTTACCATGGCTAAAAAATGCAATTATGGAATATATTTTTAATTAATAATAATTTCTCTCATCGCTTTGTTTGTTTTCAAAAAATAATAATTGCCAATTAACGATCTTTAATTAAAAAAAGTAAAAATTAATACACATAGTTAAAAAAAGAAAAAAATGTTTGAAATATCCAGTTCAAGACCGGTCTCTCTCAATAAACGCAATTTTGAATTTTTTGCACAAATTATTTTCTCTACTATCTTTGTGCTAGTCCGTTTCTTAAACATTTTAATTGATCACCCCTAGATTGAGCGCGGGCAAGTAAGCAATCTTGGATTTGGGGAGCGGGGACCTTGCAAGAGTGAATCATCTCTTTAAAAAAACCTGAAATATGTTGGTGTAAGAAAGGATCATTTTGGAGTTTTTCCCATAAATTATTTTAAAAAAATAATAATGGTATTGAGAGTGGGAAAAACCTTTGGAAATTCATAGGAGAGTTCTATGTTTGTGATGATTCGTGCAAAATTTCAAAATAACGCAGGCAACGGTTATGAATGGAAAGTAAAAGCAAAAACTTTAATCGACTCTCTTGAAAAATCGCTTTTTTGAGTTAGACCGGTATTGTACTGGACCGACGATATGTATGCCTATATTTTTTTGCCGAGATTTGTTAGGTTTTTTTTGGCATCTGAGGCCATTTAGATCCCTTACCTATTTGTCTAAATTAATAGGTGGGCAATATCATTTAGAAAAATTGAGCCATTGAGGCGAGATCTATTCCTCAGCCTCTGGGGATTTGTTAGGTAATTAACAATTGAAATTTATATATTTACTTATAATTCTCGTCTTTGTTATTCTGATAGCAGAAAATTGTTAAAATAATAAGATTAAAATAAATTCATTTTCTAAAATGACCAATTGATGACGCCATCAAGTTTCTTGAATTTCTAAGCTTTAATTGTTGTATAAATTGAATTTCAACTAGAAAATGAAATTGTCTAACTTATTATCATTTCAGAGGCTAATCACGTTCTCTCTCTGTCTTCCATAGAACTAACAAGTTGACACAAACTGTTTATTTTGATAACATTAATATAAAATAAACTAGTGGACAGATGGAACCTAACCAATTTATTTGATGTTTGTTTAAAAAAAAAGATTATAATAGAATCAGGGACGAATCTAAGACAAGTGAGGAAATGCAGGGGAGAGGGGAGAAGGTAAAAAATAACATTTTTCTAAATGCCACAATTTTTACTTTCTTTTACCTCTATATATATATCTATGCCTCTGAATTGAGTTGATGAACGAAATGAGGAAGAGGAGCAGCAAAAAATAAAAAAGCCTTTGGATACCAAATCCAAAGGAAACGTTTATATTAGGAACCGACCGAAGTTTCTGTTTCAGTTACGGTTTCATCCAAAAATCCTGGTTTCGGCTGTGGTTTCGGTTTCGGTCAAAAACCTCTAACAAGTTTGAAAAGATGCTATGAGACTCGTATACTAAATAAATAAATAAAAACGTCGAATGAGACAAAAATAAGGTCACATGATTTTTCCAAGAGGGAAAAATGCAAATTCTACTAAAATAAAGGACGAATGATCCAAAAAAAAAAAAGATAAAATGTCATGAATTTTGTTTAGGAAAAGTTAAGAAAAAGTTTAAAACAGGTTTCGGTTACGGTTTCAGCCGAAACTAAATGGCCTCTGATACAGAAAAGACCTTAAATGAATTATTAATATGAAATTTAACTAAATTATCGACGTTTCCGAAGTATTGGAAAGCGAGTAAATACTGAATGGTTTAAATACAGATGATTGATAGGTTTTTGAAAAGATAATAGAGAGAAAATTACACTTTTTGCATATTCATTAGATATTATCTATTATTAAAAAAAATTATCAAAGAATTTTAATTCCTCTCATTTTAATAAAATATACACTTCTTCCGAGAAATATAGAAGGATAAGAGGTGCTTTCCTTGCTCTTATAAGCAGTTAAAAGAAGAAATCATGGGAACTTTAGTTGTAATTTTTTTTAATATCTATTTGTGATCAAAAAATCTAAATATACAACATGATACAAAATTAACCATCCCTCCATCTTTCATAATTAAAAATGGGATCAAAGTTAAGATTTTAATAGGAGGAACAACAACATGTAAATTAATATAACTTATAAATTTTTTTATTTGAGAAATATTTTTGATCTTCATAATTATGATCATATTTTCCAATTTTTCGCAAGCTTCTTCTAAATGTATTTCTAAATATAACAAGTTTATTCCTTTTGTAAATTGCAAATTTTCATTATCACTTCTCTCTAATTTTTTTTTGATTCCTATGCGCACTTTTTTAAATGTGTGCAGTTTTTTCCAAAATAAAAATTTTATATGAATTTCATATGCATATGTCGTAATTTTAACTTATTTTCTGCACGAAATTTTGTGCGAATATTTTTCATGTGAGCTATGTTTAAAATTTATGTGCGCGCGCAAAGCTTAGAGGTAACACTGCTATCTTTCAGAAAATATTATTTAAATTGCATCGCTCTCAAAGTTGACTTTTTTTTAATATTCTCCCACTACTCTTACTGGTAATGGCGGAGGGGAAGTTGAGTGGCACTCTCCCCTCTCAATTCGCTTCTAGTCTATTGGAAACTATTCAGGCCAACACGCCAGTCTCTCACACCACATACTTTCTTAATTAAATATGTAGCATCAAATATTTATTTATATTGAATTGGCTACCAATCCAATTGAAATAAATAAAGACGGGGCCTAAATGGCCTTCGATGCTGAAATAGACCTTAATATAAAAAAAAGAGAAGCACGACTTCTTTCTTTTTTCTTTCTGTGCGTAAATAAATGGAGTTATTCTTCAAACTCTTATTTCAAATATAATAAATATTTCATAATATAAACCCATTAGTAGTAATATTGATTATTGTTGCTATTCTCTAATTATTGGTTTATAAATAAACGGTTTAATTGGCCTTGAAATAAATTAATAAACATCCAGTATGTGTGTTTGTGTGGTTGGATGGTCATTAAGCCGATGTAGAAATTACAAATATCACAAACAAATAACAAGTGAATTAATTAAATTCCTAAAAAAAAGATGAAAAATAATAAATAACTTTGTGTTGTTATTTAAACCCTTTCTTTTTTTTTGCTTGGTTTCTTTTTTTTAAATTTATTCATTGATTCATACAAACAATAAAAGTTGAACAAAATTAAAGTTTACTTTCAATTTTTATAAATTATTTAACAAATTTAATTTCCAGTATAAATACAATTTAAAATTTATTAACTTTGGTTTATGTTTAGGGGTCCTTTTGCCTTAGGGCATTAAATAAGGAGCAAACATTACAGTTAGCATCCAGGGAGCGGGGAGTATAAATAAATTTTTTCCGCCAAATTTATTAAATTTTGTCATAGCTGACGTCACTGGCGCCATCATCATGTAAATTTAAATGATACCTCCATTCATTATAATGGTGTAAGCACTAAGGTCCCAATGAGGATTTAGATATAGGAAATAAAGTTAATGGAGAGCCTTTGGTCGTATTTTGCTAAAGTTCAAGGGGTGTCTTGTAAATAGACCTTTACAGTTCATTAATTAAAATTTATTGTAAAAAAGAGGCTATATGTCAAATATTCTTTTATACTAAAAGAGCGTATTCAATTAATAGGTCATTTGTAAAATACACTTCATCGAAGTTTATTGTCAACATAACAAAGAATTTGTTTCCAAACAATAGCTTATTTATTTTTTGTCACCCTTTCCTATATTCTCTTTGAAGTTAAGATCTATGAATAGTTTTTTAGACGTAAATGTTCTATATATAGAATATGATTCAATTTCCATATAAAGGGAATGGAAAAATGAATTTTTTTTTAAATATTCTTTTATCAGATAAAAAAAAAAAATCGAAAACAGACACTCTATTATTTTATATCAGGACTTCTTTTCATTTGCAACCCAGGAAATATTTTGGATGATAATAAAGAGATAGATGAATGCAGTTAAGCAAAAACACCTGGGATAAATGAACGGGATTCCCAGAACCTATCGAATTGAATTTGTACGTTCTAAAATCGTTTACCAATTTCATTTCAAGACTTTTCTCTATTTAATACATGCCCATGTTTACTGCTTAGCTTAGATACACCATATTATAATAAAAAATTCTTTCCTCTCTTCTATTCAATAATAAAAATAAAATCCAAAAGCTCATTTGGGAAATTACATAGATGCATTTTCCCTTAGGATTTGTGGAAAAGCAAAGAGGTTTTGCAAATATTAGCTATTATATTTGGGAATGTGTTTGGTTCTATAGAATTCCTGGTAATAAATATAAACAAAACAAAATCTATTCGAACAAAAGTTTAATACACAGCTCCGTGTAAAAAAAAAAGTTTGATATTTCTATATTTATCAAATAAAATCGTTATTAATACGAGAACTGAATTGTTTATTCCTGGTTAAGACACTCTACCTAAACTGGTTCAATAAAAAAAAAAATAATTTCTCTCTTACATCTGTACTTTTTATATCTATTCATACATTTGCGCTTTGAATTTTTTTTTTCTCTTTATACTTTACATTAAAATATTAAAGTGGTATTAAAATTAATTAATCCAGCTCTTCTCCATTATAAGAAGGGAAAAAAATTCTTGCTGTTGAAAAAAAAAATTTCCATAAATATATATCCAAAGGAGAGTGAATCACAAAAGTAAAAAAAAAAAAAAAATACTTTTCACGGACTTTAAACTTTCTATTTGCGAGAGTGAATTTTTGCCAATTCTTAAGGCGGCTATACACGTAATAGTCCAGGATCTCAGGCCCATTTTTACAAGTTATTACTATCAAGCTAATTTTCCGTGAGTAGCTTCAGTGACATATTATATCCCTGCTACCCCCACCTATTAGCTACGACAATCAATAATTGCATGGGCGTAGCCAGACTTCTTGTTAGGGGGGGGGCAACTCCTCGTTAGGACGAAAGAGGGGGGGTTTGCAATTAATATCTACATAGAGTATTAATTATTTATTTAAATAAAATAAAAAAATTAAATTAATGTAGTGAATTGGAGTGTTAAAAAAAATTTCCAATGGGAAAATATATATATATATATATATTTTTTAATTTTTAGGAACAGCCAGGGGGGCAACGGCCCCCCTGCCCCCCCCTGGCTACGCCCATGAATAATTGTTGTAGAGAAAAAGTTGGTCGCCTCATCAAAATGAAGCTACTCACGGAAAATTAGCTTGATAGTAATAACTTGTAAAAATGGGCCTAGGATCCTGGACTATAACTCCAAACTTGACAAGCATGCACGTGCACTCTTTTTGTACAAGCAAGCCGTAGGAGAATTTTGCGCAAGCATTTTAATTGTGCAAGCCGCTTGATGCTCGATTGAATTTTAATCATGCACAAGCATATTTGCGCAAGCAAAACTCTCCGCCATTTTATAGACGTCTTTACATATGATATTCATTTAAAATTTCAATTTAAATATTAATATTTATTGTGTGTCTCTGTTTAAAGCAAGTTACCTTCGAATAAATAACCATCCGAGTTTGATATTTTTAGGTTAATTTTCGGGATGGGCGTAACTAGAGGGGTCTGGGGAGGGGGAAGGCGGCTCATGCCCCCCTCCCCAGAAAGCTCCTCGCCTCAAGAAAAATTGAAACATTATGAGGCTTCTCACCCCCTCCGGGGGTTGGCTGGTCCCCCAGCCAAACTCTCTAGTTACACCCATGGGCATAAGCTATTTCATGCCCAAGTATGCTTGTGCTGTGTGGTGCCGAAGGGAATTTGTGGATGCTGGTACAAAAAGATTGCACATGCATGATTGTCAAGTTTGCAGTTACGTGTGTGGCCGCCTTTAATTTACTATATTTGCTTTCAATAACCTTTATAAAATAAATAATTCTAAGCAATTCAGATAGCATTACAAATGAAATGAGCAATCGGACTATCTTGTTGGTTAAATAATAATTTGACTACTAATTTGCTTACCTAATCTGAAATCAAACGAGGGTCTCGGGCCTCTCTCCCTGGTTTGGCTTAGATAAGCCTCTTAAAGGCATTCAACGAGGAAGATTAATCCTCTGCACCTCCTCCCTCGCAAAAGGGTTCTCCGAGTAGAAAATCTTCAAAAGATACGTGAATAGTTGGATCGAAGTATTAATATCGTCTTGAACATTGAAATTAATTACATTCCTAAATCATTAATATTATAGCTCTTTAAGTGGTGAGGAGCGGATAAAGCTGAGTTAAAGACAACTCATGTTCAAATCCATCTCATGGCAAAAAATTATCGAACTCTATTTTGAGATGCCTCCTCTAGAGGAAGGAAATTGGAACACACCTCAGTATTATTCGCATGAAAATTACTCCTAAGAGTAACCACAACGTGTCAAGTCTGATATAAGAGAGAGAATAAAGATCAAAGAGGGAGTTTGAGAGGAGGTCCCAGAAGAGATTAAAAAATAGCCTATAGATCATAAAAATGTTTTAAAAATTATTAAGAATTAAATCACAAAACCCCGGAAGGATACTGTTTAATGCAAAACAGAAGAGTGCCTTAAAAAATTCATACCCCCCCCACCCTCCCAGAGGGATTCTGCCACTGCATAAGCGCAATCATTTCGGAAGTGGGGGCGAAAAATTACCACCTCTTGTCGAAAGACCCAAGCAAACCCACACTAGGGGTACCCTTTCTTGAATTTAATATAATTAGTAAACTTTACTACAGTCACTGAGTAAAAATACATCAATAGTTTTGTGTCCTTAAGTATAGGCTAATTTTTTTTGTTTATCTCAATATCTCGCGGCACCCCTTAGCCAATCACGCGGCACCCTTAAGTACCGGGGCGCACCGGTTGGGAACCACTGTGCTAACGCATCCAGGCTTTCTATGCTGTGTTGTATATAAATACATTTTTATCCTGTTATTTCCTCTTTAAAAAACAAAATCGGATGATTCTTCTGCATATGACCGGAGAGGGAAGGGGTTTAAATGTAAATATGCATTATCTGAATCAAATATTGAAAATTATTTATTTTTGGCTTATTATCATTTTGAAATAATACTGTATTTTTTATAATTAAAAAAACCCTAAATATTTATTTACTTTTTCTTTGTTCAAAAATTACAAAGCAAACAGAAAAATACTGTTAATTTAAACGTATGACCATTGAATAAATTTATTTTTTAAATTTTTTTTAGAAAATAAATTCTCCATTATTAGAATATTTTTTATCTTACCATACATGATGTACCTATAAAAAAAAGACGGAAAGCCAGGGAGCTGCGCTCGTTGAAACCTCTTGATCGCCTTTGGGGAGCAATTTCCCGCCTACGGTAGATAGAAAGAAATAAAGAGGAGAAGGTGAGCGTGGCCTCGCCAAGACTTCGGCTAATCTCGCCTTCCTCCGCGATCGCTCGGGCGCTGGGAACACATTTTTGTTAGGAATTCGTTTTTGTTACGTTACATTTTCTCCCAATTCACTCTGCGCAAGCCGCATTAAAGAACTTCGTTCCAAAAATTATTTTATTTTTGGCTTCGGACAACATTGCAACTTCATCTTCCTCCATCAATAACTTTACCTACAAGTGTTTTAATTTAAGCCGTTTTCTGAGAGAAAAACATCTATTTAGAACACCTTTAACATTTTCACACAACTTACATGAACTACGATCTGGGTGGGCCCATATTTAATCATATGTTTAGCTTAACTAGAATTTAAAAGACTTGAAAGTCATAACCAACTTGCTACTCGAGGGTTAATTAAAACTGAAGCAACCGGCCCTAAGAATTCTTAGGAAATAGCTCCCATATTTGGACGGCTAGTAGGTAGGAAAATCAAAAATTAAAAAAAATGAATAATTTTATTATAACCTTCTTAAATTAAAAAAACTTACAAGTAGTATTAAAACAATAGGGAAGAAACCATCATTATGTATATTTAAATTTTTTGGCATGTGGACTTCAAATAGATGAAATTTTTTTTAAAGATATTTTTTATCTAACAACCCGAAATCTCTTATTTTTTTTCTTACTTTAGACGTCAGGTTGAATCATACCGCCTGTTCTTTTTCTCAGTGGTCTACCACAACATCGGAATAATAAAACAAGCTAAGATTTAAGAACATTTTTGAATTTTACAAGAAGGAAACGAATCCTTTTTTTTTCAAGGTTGAAGATATAAATCACAAAAATAGATGTTATTACATATTTATATTCAAAATTCAAGATCAACTTGTATAAACAAATAAATATCGTATATATGAATATGAAAGAAATGTTTTAAGCACTAATCAATCCATCATTCCATCATAGAATATTTTTAAATTTATCACCACTATATTATAAATCTTTCAAATTTATAATGTAAACGTAAAAATTCTTTTTTTTTTATTTATAAAAAAAGAAGAGATCAACTTAAAGTACACATAGAAACCAAAAAATCTGGCGTGACTGGTCGCACAACTTTCTTTTACCTTCGGTAATTGTCAGTGACAGTGACAAGTTGTCACACAAGATTTTTTATGTCAACATATATTTAGTTGCCGATAGTAAGCACTACTCTAGATGGACGATGTTATGCATAAAGGAACCAATCACCATTATGATTGAAATTGAGATAAGACCGCCATCTTCTAGGGAAAAAGAAAATCTACCTCTTTATTTAAATCACAACATTATTTCTCTGTGCACTTGTTTTGTTTAAAACAAGAAAAAAAAGTCATTAGCATTGGGTTTGTTGACAAGTGCTCAAATGAAATGCCCAGTCTCAGATTTAGGATAATAGCGCT
Organism: Euborellia annulipes; assembly: GCA_023213315.1. Lineage (NCBI taxonomy): Eukaryota > Metazoa > Arthropoda > Insecta > Dermaptera > Anisolabididae > Euborellia > Euborellia annulipes. The sequence goes on along the minus strand of JAKCPI010002155.1, from coordinate 54,662 downwards.
TGGTTCCTTCGTCCATCGTCCAGATAGAATCAAGATCAAGATATATTAATTTTATAAATATGAGAAAATATTTATATTTTATAATGCAGAATTTGAGATATCAGCCAAATTGGGATTATCCAGGTTAATAAAACTCCCAGAATAAGACGTTTCGGCCTGAATTTATTTGGCCATCTTCAGTTATTGGGAATTATACACATAGTGCAAGTACACATGTGATCAAACCAGGACTCGTCAATAATAACATTTATTTGCTTCATACAAAATTATATGGTTCCTGTGCCCAAGCTCAGAGATAATTATCTCATCTTATTCTGGGAGTTTTATTGAACCTAGATAATCCCAATTTGGATGATATCTCCAATTCTCCATTATAATTTTAAGATATAACCATTCGATGCCAGAGCTTTCAAATAATCCTAAGTTGAAAGCAAAGTTCCAGTTCAATGCAAGTGAATGAAATTTTAATATTATTCCAATTCTAAAATAAATAAAAAAATTTTTCGTATTATTAGATATTAATAATTTTACTTTACTTTTTTTCTGTAAATGTTTATTTACTCTTTCTCTCGCTTTTTATTCTCTCCAGTGCAAGTAAATCTTATATGATCTCCCTGGGGCTAGGAACATGATTTGATTTGTTGAAAGCTCTACTCACACTCACACTAATACACATCTCACTTTTCATTCTTTTCCGTTTGTGATTTTCTCCCTTTTTCTTTACTGGCTTATCTTTAATACAAATTTCCTCTTCTTTTTTTTACTGATCCTTTTGCAATGATTGTTGAATATTTAAAAATTGAAGGAAGAAAGTTAATTTTATTTTTAAAATGTTGATAGGAATATTAAATGACTATGGATCCTGAAAGACAGATCGCAGACAGACTTGATCCCCTCTCCCACTCCCTAGACCCTAAAAGATTTTTTTTTAGTTTGAAAAAGGCAATAGCCATTTTGTGGCCTTAATGCCAACCAGGGCCGTAATTAGCTTTTTTAGGGCCCTGTGCAAACATTTTTTAGGGCCCCTATATTTTTTGGGAAAAAGTAATTATAGTTCAAATAGATATCATATAAAAAATTTATTGTACACAAAAATATATTATCAATACATTATTTATATGATAAGAATATTTAATTTTCATTCAATTGTACTCTTCTAGCTTTCATTTGAGCAAAGTCATTAATTATATCGTCAAAATTAATCCACCACCTATAATATACCATCTATTTTCAATTCTATGATTTTATGCAGTGAAGTAACGTACATCTACATATATTAACATATATAGAGGTAAGAGAAAGTAAAAAATATGCCCCCCTCCCCAAAAAAGTTAAATGACGCCGCTACTAAAAAATAACTAAAAATCGCCGAAGGCAAGCAAGGAGGTCCAGGGGGCGTTTGATTGTGCATTAGCATCCGGGCTCTAATAATCACAGATTTATGCTCGGGAACGTTGACAGATGATACAAATTAATCTTTCTCTCTTTAGAATCAGAATTCAAGGCGCATTCTATTTTCTATCCAAATAAGCCCATCGGATATATTTGGACCCCTAGCAGAAGAGGCGGATACTCTACCTCTGTGCTATGGCCCAAGGTCGAGCAAGAATTTAAAGATAGTTTGAATTACCTTTTTGACACGTTAGATTCAAATGCTTTAAGCATAATTAAAGCATTATTAAAAATATATCTTTTCTTAGTTCTATTAATTATGTATTATTTAAGGTAATTTTAAGCAATAAAAGATTCTAAATAATAAATTTATAGTTTATTTATTCGAATGGGAAATTAATTTAGCCCCCTGAGAACGAAAACAGAGGGAATGCTTAGTTTTAAGAAAATTTTGAAAATTTTTATAGTTCAAAGGCTCTGGGCCACGTGTTCCTGTTTTACAAATTAGTTCAAATTTTGTAGAGATTATTTTTTAATGCATTGGAAAAGATCTAAGGGTTCCGGCTATTAAATTTATAAAAAAAAAAAAATGTTGATGTCTATAAATAAGAACCACACTAATATATATAAGTAGAAATAATAAATTACGGTATTAGATAATTATGACGGGGGTCAAAATTGTGAGGGTCTCTAATAAATCCCTAATTTCTGTGAGCCTAGATAAATAAAAGTGATAGCTATAACTTTATAATTAATTGAAAAGACCAGTTTTGCATTTTGTCCCAAATCGATTGTAAAATAAGAGCGATATAGTAACTTTTTGAAAAGCGATTTGGTGCGAGAAAAGAAGGCAAGCCAAGACTTACTCCAGGCTCCTTGCCTGATCTCTGAGCCCGCCGAGCGAATTAGAAAAAAAAATCTGACCCTCTTCCATCATTTGGCCAAATGATTAATTTCATCGTTTTATGGTCAAATTTTATAAAGATTTTATCTTCTTTATATATAAAGTCCATGTAAAAATATAAATTGCTATAAAAATAAAAGATTGCATTTTTTTAAAGAATTATTTGAAGTGCGACTACAGACGAGGAATAAATAAAATGCTAAATGTTTTTCTTTAAACAAAGAGATGTTTATTTCTCATAAATATAATATATTAATAATTTAAACCCTTATTTTCTGATAAGGTCAATTTCCAAGTATCTTAGAGAATTTTATTCGATTCGATCTTTTTCGCCATCTGAGGTTATTTTGATCCCGTCTTTATTTATTGTTAGCCAATGCATGTTACAGAATGCAAAATACTTCATATAAGGACGAATAGTTTTTTTTTTAATCAATTCATTTTTACTTTCTCTTACCTTATATATAATAGAATAATATATATAGAGATATATCAGGGCCAGTTCTGGTGAGGGGGGGGGGGAGGGGCAGTGGGTGCCTGTGCCCAAGGCGAGAACAATTAAATGATTTCTTTCTTTTTAATTCAATTTAAATAAAAGCATTTTTGTTTTTAAGTTTTTTTATTATGTTTTTATTTTAAACTTTTTAGTCTTTTTTTTATTATTCTATAGATCGAGTATTGAAAAATATGGTGTGGCTGGCAACAACTTTCTCTTGCATTCGGGATTCGAAAATTGTTTTATGTGCTTGTCCCACCAGATTTTTTTGTGTCGAGATATATTTAGTTTCCGACAGTACGGTGCATTTGAATTTGAAAAATGTATAAAACTATTTGTTTATTTATATTTTGTTTTTATTTGGGGCCGTAGTTTGCGAGTTGTACGCAATTCAATATGCAAAGTTTTTATTTTTTATAACATATTTATCCCGGCCTAAGAAACGACGAGACGAGGGGAAGTGGCGCCTGCACCTCCCCTCCAGGCATTGTCGCCTGCGAGAGATGAAGCTATTTTTGGAAATAACTATTAAACCCTTTTTAAAAACATTCTAATATCTCCATCGCAAATCTATCGTCTAAATAAAGTGATTCGTTAGACCCAGAGAGAATTATTTCACTTGTTGTTAAATAACAATAAATAATGCTCTCTCTTCGATGGGAGAGACAAATAATTGTAAAAAACGTATAGTATTTATTATTTACTATTTTATGGCCCTATTTATTAATTATTCTCTTTTCAATATCCCTTAGATCTCGATCTATTTCACAAAAATCTGGTGTGACTGGTCGCACAGCACACGACTTTCTCTTACCTTCGGTAAACGAAAGTTGTGTTCTTTGCTTGTCACACCAAATTTTTTATGTCGAGATATTAATTTATTTAGTTTCCGCCGATATATTAGAATTCAAGGTTTTTTTTTAACACACTTTTTTTCCATTCGCACTCACATACATACAGTCTTTTCGGCAACTTAGGCCATTTAAGACTTTTTACGATACCCGTTATTGTGAATATACAGTATATATATTGGGGTCCAGGTATTCTTATGTAAGCCATTTGGTATCCAAATGGCTTAAATAAAATCATCGGACTGCCTGGGATCCGAGCCCTCGACTCTTGGTATACAAGGCTGTCGCGCTACCAACTACGCCAAGCCCGAGGGCAGAATTCAAGATGTAAAATTTATAAACATGGGAAAATATTTCTATTTTGTTACTATGGCAACCATTTCTCCTCTTTCCTATGAAGTACCAGAGTAAAGTGTGCTTCAAACAATTTGTTGTCATAAAAAATGACTCTTAAGTATTAAATTTCACATCTCTAGCTCATCGGGAAGCTTTTTGAAAATAGATTAATTTGCGCGAGTTTTCAAATAAAATACCACATTAATTTGGCCTATTTTGATAAAATATTTTTTCCAATGTTGTCACTAAAAATGACACTTAAATATCAAATTTCACACCTCTAGCCGATCGAGAAGTGTCTTAAGCAAAGACTAAAAGTTAGTGACTTTGAAAGAGAAAGTTAGATGAAAGCATTTAATTAAAAATTTGAGCTTAAAGGGCTCGGGCCCTTTCAGGAAAACAATTTCACGGAAGGCTCGGGAATTAGTCCCCCTCCCCCTCCTGCTCCCGACTGACTGCGGCTATGTATCTTGATTAATAAAACATTTTCTTCTAAAAATTTATTATTTCAAAACTTATCAAAGTTAATATTTTTCAACTTATTAGGATAGAAATTAATGTGATTTTCTGAGTATATTATGCCGAAAAGGAAAATGAAATAAGACTGAGTATAAAATCTACAGCCAAGGTTTTGTTCATCATATTCGATAGAATAATGATGTTTAATTAATTTGAGAGAGAGAGCAGAATTAATTTATATGGAATTAGGAAACAATTCACACGTCGTGTATCTTTAAATGAATTATATTCGAGTAATGTTGAAAAGCAGATTAATTAATTGATGCAATAAAGTAAAATTTGAGAGATGAATAAAAGCGAGTGGGGGATGTTGAGATTATAATCTAGTAATAGACCTTTTATTTAAAAAGTTGTACATATTTATTATTATTTGTTTGATTCAAGGTAATTTTTCATAAAAAAAACAAATAGTATATCTGTATCTAGTGACCGTTCCCACTTTAAGTATAAATAAAGTCACCGTTCAGTCAATTGTTATATAATAAATTATAACATAACCTTTCCTATCCTTGGTGCTCTCACTTCAATAACTTTAATACCTAGGCTTGAATAATTTATTTAATTTTATTAATTAACTAATCAATTTATGTTGTTATTGAGTTTGTGTAGTTTAGAGGAGGTGATGAGTTATTTTAATTATTTCACAGGCCTCTATGTTAATTAATAAATAACACATAACCCATCATTATAATTAATTTTTTTAATTTAATTATTATACTACATATTAAATTATAATAATAGACACTTGTTGTTCTAACATATAATCATATTGATGGAACGTAATCGGTTTTTAAATGATTAAGGTTGAATGAAAGTTTATCTTATAATTTATTATATAACAATTAAGTTTACGCATTTTCCCAATTTATTATTAAAAAAAAAAAACATTTTTAGAGGTTAAATTTTGTTTTCGGTTAGGGATGAAAAAGTCGACTCTTGACTTTTAGTCAAGAGTCGATCTTTTACTGAAAATAATTTTTAGAATCGAATAGAAACTCTTTCAAGTCGGTTAGAATCGAATGTTTAAATTATTTGTAAAAGACCAAGCAGTGTTTAACCTCAAATTGGGGCTACTACTGTTAAAAAACTATTTAAATTTAAATTATACAAATTTGTAATCTCTAAATGGCCTCTGTGGAGCGTAAAATAAAACAAATTTTAAGGCTGAAATTTGTTCAAAGTGTATGATTTAAACATGAGTATTTTGGCCTTAAAATTATAGGCGTAAGCATTCCGTTAAATGATTGTTACTAAAGTCTAAAAATTAACCTTTTGATATTGAAAAATATAAGAGCTGCACTTTATCATCCGCTTTTTTAAGCAGAAAAAAATAAAAAGAATTATTACCCTCCAGGGCACTAAACAAAATTAAATTTATTTGTTAAAAAAAAAAAATAAATTAAACTCTTGCTTTTTGATAGCCGTTATTGATTTAATTAATTCAATAAAAGGATTTTTTTTAATAATAAAAAATCAAAGAAAGAAAGCAATCAAGAGGAGCGATAAGGTCACCGTCTCCCCAATTGGGGTCGGCTATCAACTTTGCCTCTCATTAATCTTGGCTTGCTAGCTGGCTAGTAGGACCCTCTCTCCCTATCTCCCTGAAAGGTGCTTGATAAATGTCCAGGAAAATCTTGGCACTTGTGATGGTTAATTGGCCAAGACTTGGATGGGTGCTTTCAGAAGTGTTCCTCTTGATTCGCTCGTTAACCCAAACGCTTAATGGACCTCGGGAGTCTGTCTGCTCCTTCCGATCATTCATTCGCAGCAGGCGCATTGAAAAAACTCTCGTTGTGTCTGCTTGAAATTATTGCTTTGATGAAAGAAAGAAAAGTTAAGGTTTCTTGCAAAAAAACAAACAAACTTACAATTAAAAAAGTAAACGTATGGGGTCGTAGGACTCCCAGCAGGAACGAAGTTCTTCACGCCTTTTCTTCAAATCAGAATATAATTTTTTTTTTTTATTTTAAAACACTCACACTTTTTTTTTCATTCACAATCACATTCACACACACATACACACAGTCTTTTCGGCAACTTAGGCCATTTAAGACTTTAAACGATACTCGTATTTATATAATATATATTTATTTGGGGTCCAGGCATTCTTATTTAAGCCATTTGGTATCCAAGTGGCTTAAAATAAAATCATCGGACTGCCTGGGGTCCGAACCCGCGACGTTTGGTTTACGAGGTTAGCACGCTAACCTCTACGCCAAGCCCCGAGGGCATATAATTTAATTATGAATATTATTTAAATAGACAGAAAGCCAGGGAGCTGGAACCTCTTGCTCGCCTTCGGCTCTTATGAAATTTTGTATTTATTTAGGATTCTCAATTGTGTATAAAATGTCCAAATATGAGATTAAAATTTTGAAAAATAACCATAGTTTTATTTCAAGCAGTCAACATTTAAAATTAAATAAGTATGCCTGGATCCCCAATTGATATATTTACAAATAACGGGTATCGTTTAATGTGTGTGTGAGTGTGAATGGGAAAAAGTGTGAGAGTTAAAAAAAAAATTTTTTTAATGTGAGTTTTTTTATTTTTATTAATTTGATGAATACAATAAAAATAGAAAATAATTTTATTGCTTTTTTTTATTATTTTTTTACTCGATTTAATTGTTTCTCAGAATTGGTGACTTTATTGTTTAAAAAACAGGTTTTATTTTTAGACGATCGATACACAGCTTCTTTAAGCGACTATCTCTTTCTCACTTGCTCTCATGATCTTCCCTCTCTTTGTATTTCGGTGAATAAATCTCAATGCATTAATCCAATACATTTTATTTACTTTTTGCTTATGAAATGGAAGAGGCCAAGTTTGAAACTAAGATGCTATGGAAAACTAAATATAATATATCTCGACACAAAAAATCTGGTGTGGCCAGCACGGTGCACAACTTTCTCTTACAGAAGGGTAAGAGAAAGTGCGACAGTCACACCAGATTTTTTGTGTCGAGATATATTTTGGACGTCATTTAAGAGGGGCAGAGGGGGCATTTGCTCTCCCCCCCTAAGGCTTTGGAAAAAATAGTAAATTCTCAGCTTAGCCCCGAATAACGAACAAACTCACACTCTTTATAAATAAATACAGAAGATGGTATAGATAAATATATAGAGGTATATATATGGACCCTGTTATGCAATCGTGTGTCAAAGACCAAAAAATTCAAAATTGAGTTAAGCACGGAATATTGTTTCAAATGCTTTAATTAATAGTATTTTTTATGAAATATGTCCTAAAAAAATTTATATTTAATGTTACTTGCACAATTGACAACAAAAATTATATATGATCCAATGAAAACAAAAAACTTTAATGTTGATTTTCTCAAAACTCGATGTTTGGTCTTTGACACACCATTGCATAACAGGGCCCATATATATGTTTATAAATTAAGTATCACAGGAAGTAAAAAAAATTGTTGTCCCCCCAAGCAAAAACTGAAATGACGTCACTGCTTTGGAACTTTTTACACATTTAAAAAAGTTTTTTTTCCAATTCTTATGTATTTATTTAGGATTCTCTATTGTGTATAAAATATCCAAATATGAGATTAAAATTTTGAAAAATAAAAATAAAATTTAAAATACATAGAGGCTATATGGAAATTTTGATTCAATTGACATTTTTTACTTTTTACTTATGAAATGCAAGTTTGCCACTAAGGTGCTATGAGAAACTGAATAGGCCTCGATATCTCGACATAAAAAAATCTGTTGTGACAGCACAGTGCACAAATTTCGATTATCGAATGAAAGAGAAAGTTAGGTGCTGTGCGTTAATCACACCAGATTAAAAAAAAAATATCTTCAATCTACGCGCCAACCCACCCCCTCTACTCCTCTTTGAATTCGCTCCTTTTTTAGAGGCGAAAGGGACGCTCGCTGTCCTTGAAGCTTCAGTAGGCCTCCGTCGCGCGGTTCGTTCACTACTACTTCGCGTTTTTTTTATTAAAAAAGTTTTTTTTTTAATTTGTGATTATCAGTGCTCATCAGTGTTTTAATTAGTGCTAGAACTATGGAATTTTTAATGTTCGTCATCTTTCCTCATCTGAGTCTCACATTACGGGATCGAAACAGGATTATTTTTAATGGTATATTTAGTTTAATTAGCCTTACTCTCTCTCTCTCTCTATCCTCGGTATCTTAAAACTTCTTACCATATAATTTTATATTTGGTGAAAATCGTATTTATCATTTTTTATTTTAGAAATCTCTTAATTCATTTTAATAATCAGTTTTATTAATAAATTTCTAACGATCTCCACATGTTGGTCTGTTTGTCTGTGTTTAATGATTTTAAGCATGATGGAATTGATTACTGGACTGGAATTTTATATTTAAGTTAGGTACCCTCCCGAGCACTCAATATAAGCTTTAAAAAAAAAAAAAAAAAAAAAAAAACACTTTTTCCCATTCACATTCACATATACAGCGTCTTTTCGGCAACTTAAGCCATTTAAGACTTTTATGATACCCGTTATTTGTAAATATATCAATTGGGGGTCCAGGCATTCTTATTTAATCCATTTTGAATCCAAATGCCTTAAATAAAATCATCGGACTGCCTGGGATCCGAACCCTCGACCCTTGGTATACAAGGCAGGCGCGCTACCAACTACGCCAAGCCCGAGGGCATATTTTGTTAAACTACTAACAATATTTATTGTACTTATTATTTATTTACATAGGTCGCTCAGGGAGATTTTATTCCAATATTGTTTTTAAGATTTTTGTTTGCCGGGGGCCTGGCAACGGAGAACAACAGTCACCACATTTGTCGTTAAGTGATGCCAAGCGCGGCGAAAGCGCGGGATTGGTGACCCCAAGCAATCGGCGTTTTTAACATCCGATAGCAATCGATATTGTAATTAACTATTTATATAATAATAAAGTTATATCCCAATGCCTCAGCAACCGAAAAGGGTTAAAAAAAGATATTTTTAATTTCGTAAAGAGAATGTGAAATTCTAATTGATTTATTGAACCCATTGTAAATTTCATTATAGAAGTGAACAAATTTTATTGGCTCTTTTTTTCATATGTTCTCTCGACTACTGAGGCCATTTAGGCGTATATCTTTAATTGATCTATACCGATGGCTACCGGGGGTTTGTTCAACACGCTGATTCTTCGGGGTCGCCCATCCAAGGTTTTGCCGAGCTTGTTATTACTTAATTTAAGTGCAATGATTTGGGTCACTCTTGCTCTAATCCGTTGCCAAGCCTCCAGGCTCATTGGATGTATTATTATATCGTTTTTTACTTGACTGATTTTAATAAAAATTTTTTCATTAGGCGGAAAATTTCTCCACTGCCGGATTTAACTGAATTTTATTTTTATTTTATTTAACTTAAAAAACCATCAGACATTTTTTTCATCTAATTAATTAAATAATCCTTTTAATATCTAAAAGAAAGATTGAAATAAATAAAGAGAGAAAAGAAATGTCAAAGTTTCAATGATGAATTTAAGATTAAAAAAAAAAAGGAGTATAGTGAAACAAAAGCTTTTTCCTCTCCTCCTAAAAATCCTCACATGTATTTATTCATACATTGAGAGAAGAGGCTAACTTCTGTTTTATTTCTCTCAAGACTTTGAAGAAGAGTATCTCATTTTCCACTCGACTGATGACAGTGCGAAAATATTTTTTTTTTTATCATTTTGTATTTTCTTTTTTTTTCTAAATGAATGACAGACAAAGGAGGTGAAGTCAAAATCAAAACAATGTTTTGAAAAAGAAAAAAAAAGAGAAGGGATTTAAATAATCTACCTAGAGTTTTGGAGTTAATTTATTAATAATAGATCTATTTAATTTTTTTTTTCTATATAATATTTATTAAATTGATACTGACGACCGTAGGCACTAGTTGAAACATAGTAATATAGGGATTTAAATTACGGTTTGGTGTTTCAAATTGTTTTATTAACTTTATTAGTTGTTTCAACTTCAAGTCTTGTAAAACCATTTGAAACACCTAACCTAGTGTATTAGGGGAGGGGGGTAATGTGGTGTGACTGGTCGCACAGCACGCAATTTTTTCTTACTTTTGGTAATTTAAAGGTGCATTCTGTACTTGTTTACCAGAATATATATACAAATCAAATTTTGAAGTACTAAGTTTTAAAATTTTATATTAAAAATAAAATTTTATTTCCAAAAAAAATATTTTTCTCAATTCTCGGGGGGGGGGGAGGGGATAATTATCCCCCTATACCCCCCCCCCCCCTTGTATCCGTCCTTGTTAAGATCGTGGGTCTTTTCTTTTTTGATAGTATTTGTTCAATTTTAGATCTTAAATCAACTTTTTTTAAATCAGAAGTTCGCCTTTGATAGACATAGATAGGCTCATATTCTGATATGAGTAGGTTGACAACAATTTAATTTATTTGAGTTTGAGAGGTCTTGTTCTATTCATACAAAAACTAAACAAGGATAAGAAAAAAATAAATAAATAAGATATATATATATTTTTTTTTGCTAGAATTAAACAAGGCCTCTCAACCCCAAAAATTAATTTCTAATCTTGATAGGCTAGTTTTATTATTTCTTATATTTGCTGATAGAAAAAATTTCTAAGGTACCAGCATATATATTTCACATAACTAATTTTATTTTTGATGAACTGAAAAAAAAATTGATCCATTAATGAGTCATTAGTCATAATTATTTTTTTATTTATTTACAGTATATTCAATATCCTTAGAAAAACACATTTTTGTTAATATCCGTCTGTCTGATCCCCTGGATCTCTTCGGAACCTCTTGGAATTTTGAAACCAAATTTTATTTCTTCAAAGAGAATCTTCTCAAGATAACAAAAAATTATTTTTGTTACGAAAACCCTATTAATTTCTGAGACATTAATTGTTAAAGTTACAATTTCTCCCATAAGAAATTTATGAGCGGATATTCAAGTCTATTGGTTCAAATAATTAAATCAAATTCCAAAAGGACAGGAAAGGAAAAGCGAGGGTTCATTTATCGAAGTAAAGCAGAGCAGGACATTTAAGAGTTTTTGACGGACAATCAAAGTGAATGCAAAAGCCCCCTATTCTTTTGAAAATGGAAAATGTGATTATTAAGTCAATATTTTGAATTCTTTTGATGTTAAAACGTATAATTAGAATTTAATTAAAAAGGAAAAAATAATACAAAAATTTATTTTTTATTTTAAACATAGACCTAATGATAGATAAATAGATTTCGCTGAACAAAAGATTTATTCAAAGGCAAAGAGCCTAGATTAATTAATTAATTACTTAAAAGAAATAAAATAAAAGGGTGAAAGAAAAGAAAAACAGCTAGATATTCATTTTCCCTTTTTTCCTTTAGATGAGAGGGCATTGTTTTTTTTTCTTTTCTCGCTCTCTCTTTCTCTCTTTCAAGTCAACTTATTCAGAGTACTAAAATTTCAAAAGCTTGCAAATACTTGACAAGAGCAAAAGATGAAGTAAAGCCAAGGGCTCCCACTTGTCATCGTCTCCAATTATCTCTTAAAATAAAAAATAATTTTTTATTCTTTTATTTCAAATTAATATGCTTGCTGCTTGCGGTGAGGAAGGAACTCCTATTTATTTTCTTATTTAAAATAAATATAATCCTATAGTGAGGATTTAAGTATACTTAAATAATAATGGCCTTTCTAATTAATAAAGGAAAGCACAAAAAATATTTTCCTGTAAAAAGTTATTTTATATACAGTAGGCTTAGATGTTTTTGTTGCGATCTGCCCGTTCCCGAGAATCCAGAATACTTAAGGTGGAATTCCGAGCAACGTGACAGAGCGGCAGCGTCAATAGCGTCACTGCAGCCGCTACAGTGTCGGTTGTGGCTTCCGATGTCGGCGTCAGTAAACAAACGCGACCTTTACACATGGCATGTACTGTCGCTCTACCGCCGCGTCACTGTCGTGGCGTCACTGACGCTCTGTCGCGTTGCTCGGAATTCCACCTTTAGGTAGCCATTGGACAATATTATTTTTTTTGAGACACTTAATAAGATCCCCCCCCCTTCCCCCGTGGCCAAGAGGGTATATCGTAATTATAAGTATTATTACAATTGGAATATTTTCGCTGAATCAGATGCATAAGAAATGGACCGGAGAATAAAAGCCAGCATTTGATGGACTCCTCTCACATCATATTTAATTGGTAGATATTTCGACAGGCATGCGAGCTCGTTCGCATTCACGTCCGCCTTCTGCTTCTCGAAAGATTTTAAAATAATTACACATTGTATGACACGGGGCCTCCATCAAATCATTTCATTGTACTGATGATGACCAGGCGTGATGCCGGACGAAATATCTACCAATTAAATATGATGTGAGAGAAGTCCATCAAATGCTGGCTTTTCCCAAGTAAAAATGATTAAAAATGTTCGCCCGCAACAGGTCTGCATAGTGAACCTTGAGGGACACACAAGGATATACACGTCCACACCAGGGACACATTTTTCTTCTGGTCACTTTCGATCTACTGTGGGTGTCCCTGGCGCGGGCATGTGTATCCCTGTGTGTCCCTGGTGTGGACATGTATATGCCTGTGTGTCCCTCAAGGTTCTTTATGCAGACCTGCTGCGGGCGTGTGTATCCCTCGATCATTTTTAATAATTTTTACTCGGGTTATTCTCCGGTCTATTCCTTATAAGTATTATTATCGTGATTTCAAGTACCGTTTAAAGTCTAAATGGCCTAAGATACCGAAAAGACTTAAAAAAATAAAATAAAAAAATTCATTTGGAACACTTTTATCATCTACCTATATTTATTTAGAAAATAATACCTATATTTATTTAGAAAATAAATTAAATACAATCTCAAATCCAATCAACTTTTCTATAAATAAGATGTTTTAAAAGACATTAAAAATTTATTCATTTTTTTTTCACCGAAATATTATTAACAAACGAAATATTATTAGCCTACTACAATTTGATAAAGCAGTTCTGATTCATGATGGCATTTCTTTTACTAACCTTATGCTAATCTTTTTTCCCATTTGTTTTATTAATACATCTTTCATATCTTTCGTATTTATGACTTAATATCAACCCCGAAACAAGAGAAAACGAAAAGCACAAACATACTTGATTTCAAATAAATTCATCCTTGTTCTTGTCCTTTTTAGTATCTCAATGTTTTCCAATATTTCTGAAAATTTTGACTTTCAACTTATATTTAAATAAAAAAGGGAAGAATGAAATTAGTGGCGGCCCCAAGATAGGGGGGAACCAAATTTTTGGTGTAGGAGAGACGCATTCAAGGGTAATGGGGGTAATAATGATTTATTTTTCAAATGTGGGGGGAGGGGGCTCCACTGCACCACCCTCTGGGGTCGCTAGTGAATGAAATTAATATTTTATAATAATAATAATAATAATAATAATAATAATAATAATAATAAGAATGTTATATTTATGAGAAATGCAGGCAGCTATATTATACCAATAGTCTATTTCTTTTGATGTTTCGTACTGGATAGATACTTCAGAGCCAGTACGAAATAAATTTAACTTCAATATAAATTTCTTTTATTAAGACTGTATAGCACAACCATATCTATTTTTTTCCTAATATGTCTGATTCTATTTTTACATAACTTTAAATGCTTCTCCTTTATTTATTTATTTTTTTTAACTATATTCCTCCTGGCTGTATGTGACCACTGGTCATTATAGGTCTTCGGACCTTATGCACCCATTCAAAAAAAATAAATAAATAAATAAATTCATTAATATACATTTGTATTAAAAAATGCTTTTTCTTTTGTGTTTCAGGTAAGAGACTTCACTCTTCATTTTTCCTTATTATGTAAGTAAATCATCTTTTTCATTGATTTGTTCATATTAACAACATATCTTTTTCTAATTATATTTATACTATCTAAATATAACTTAATCTATTAATTACTTATTTATACATTATAATTTTATTCAGACGCGGTTCTAGGATTTTTTTTTTTTTGGTGGGGCTGAAATTTTTGAAGAGTTATCTTGAGGGAAGAAGAAGGGGATGAAATAATATTTTATTTTAAAAGAAAATTAAGAAAATTTGATCTTTAAATTTTTCATTTCCAATAAAAATTATATCATAACAGTAGTTCAAATTTAAAATTTGAATGTTTAAAAAACAATAAAAATTGTGTAAACATTTTTTCTTTATGAACCCAAAATATATTGGTCAAGTCAAGGGGAAGCTAAACCCCCTTAGTCCCCCCTCTCTCCCCCCTCCCCATCACGTTGGAAAGCGACTGATTTTATTGTAAAATTGAAATAGAGACTCACTGGCAGGCCTTTCACGTTTTTGCATTTGATTCAATTCAGTGTGGAAACTTCCCATTTAAGTTCTCATTGGGTCAATTAAGAAATAAAAATAATTTTTAATATTTTATTTATTTTCCTATGTATTTTTAAAGTAACATTTTTAACAATTCAATTTTATGTTAAGTCAAAGCAATTATTAATAAATAATTTTAGTCAAAGTATTTAATATTTTCATATTAAAGTATAAATTAAAAGTTGATAAGACATTTTTAAATTTGAGAAAAACATAAAAATTTCTCTAATCTATTTTAGAGTCGTCATTGCATTTCGTAAAGATAAGATGCATCTTATCCCAATTAGTTTCATTGTTTTTTCCTAATTTTTCGGAGTAGACAGGACCATTTATTTCAATTGTCTTTAAATTGGTACAGTTTTTGATGATTTTTAAGAATTCTTCCTTAGTCAACAAATCACAATCAGACAATTTTAAATATTTTAAATTTAATTGGTTATTTTTCACAATCGTTTCAACAAATACCTCTTTTACCCCTGGATATCCGGATAAATCAATGTCTTTTAGATTTTCACCAAATTTCATTACAACATCAATCCCATGATGAAAACAATTTTCTTCTTTCACTTTCGTTCGTTTTTTTAAGTAATTTTTTAAACGATCTAGCAATATATTTTTAACTATACCAGGAACTAGACGTAGACTCACAATATATAAATTTATAAGGTCATGAACCGATAGATAAATATAAATTCTTTGGTTTAAGATGTCAAGTACCAGTAAATCGAAAAGGTTTAATGTTAGTCTTGGTGCCATCCTAAAAAAAAAATAATAAATTCTTATTAAATGATTATATTATTATTAAAATAGAATAATTAGTTTACCTTGAAGGGAAAAGAGAACGTAATGCAAATAAAAATAGCCTAATTGAAAAAAATATTTTAAATAATCCGTTTATGCCAACTGATGCCCATGAAATTAATTTTTTTCTTTTCATTTTGCCAACCTAATTTTACCCGGAATGTCTTTTTTTTCCAAGTTTCAAAAATTTAAATCATACAGTAGTTAGTTATAGGCCTATCTAAGAGCTGCCTATTCATTGCACTTTGTTGTAAAATAGTTTCAATTTCCATTTTTATATCTAGTTCTTGAGAATGACACGCACTAAAAAAGGTCAAATGGTAGTGGAAATTTTTAAAATTTGAAAATTTTTCTTGCTTTCTGAATTGACTATATTAAACCTTGCAAGGTGAGATTGGGCTCTGGTGTGGTTGATTCTTATTATTTTGAATATTAATATGATGTATTTTATGGCTGGTGGAATTTGTATCAGGAATGAAAGTTAGAAGAAAACGCAGCCAAATTTTTTTTTTTTTAAATATATTTTAACAGCTGACGTTTCGTCTTTGGTCAAAGCCATCCTCGGAGCTGTTATTGGTCATTATGTATATATATTTTGAATTGTATTTGGTATTAATTTAGGATATAACATGAGGAAAAAAATATATATATATTGTATTGGTGATAGAAGAAGGAAAAAGTTTTTCTCGAACTGAAGACTATTTTTTTCCTGATGTTATATCCTAAATTAATACCAAATACAATTCAAAATATATATACCTAATAACCAATAACAGCTCCGAGGATGGCTTTGACCAAAGTCGAAACGTCAGCTGTTAAAATATATTTTTAAAGAAAAATTTTGGCTGCGTTTTCTTCTAACTTTCCTGATTATTATGATTGATCTTGGAAGTAATGGTAAAAGGAAGACCAGGAAAAAAATATTTTTGCAATAAACATCTTTAAAAAAATCGCGAGAGATTTCTGAAAAAATTTTATTTGTGTACAAAATTCTACGATTCCGCTGATAAATATAAAAATAACAAAATAATATTTAAAAAAATTATTTGGTTTTCTTATTATAATTAAAAAAAAAAAAAAACTTGAGTATAATTAAGTTATTATTTTTATCTTTTTAATTAAAAACAGTACATAGTACACTTAAAAAAAAAAAAAAAATATTTTCCCAGTCTCAAAATATAAAATCTTTTACAAAAGTTTTATAAACAACTTTTTGGTCTTTTTTTTTATTAAACTAACTGTGGGAAATAATTTTGTTTCTAAACTCAAATTGAAAGCTTGATATTCAAAATATTCGAGTTGCTCCAGTTTTTCAATAGAATCCTTCAAATGAGAGGCAAAATTACATGCGGTATTTCTGATGTCAAGTCTCTTCAAACTGATGCATTGAAGAATTATCTTTCCGACACCTTTGTACGTCAATAAATTACAATTTTTTAAATTTAGACAAACTAGAGAAAGTTTATTATTATTTAAAAGTTGTCTAACATATTTGTCTTCAATCAATGGAACATGAGATAAATCAATTTCCATTAAATTTGTATAAAATTCCACTAAAATTGAAATTTTTTCTTCATTATATTCGTATAATTTCAATTTTTTACTTTTTTCTTTTGTTATTAAGTTTTGCAAATAACTCTTCATTATTTCTTGAGAAATACTGTCATATTGTGATTTTATTGCAACATATAAACTTAAAAAATCGCTGATTGATAAGTGACATGAAATTCTTTCTAGCAAGATATCTATTATCGGTACATCGAAAAGTGTCTTTTTTGAATCCATCTTAAAAGAAAACAAAAAAAAAAATTAAAAAAAAAAACAATGATTTTAACATTATAATAGAAGTCACTCACCTTAGATAAAAATTATTCAGTTGAAAAACACAAAAGAAAATAACAAATACCGATTTAATATAGAACCTTAAAAAAAAAAACAGTTTTGCCAATCTTTTCCCATCAACTTAATTCATTTCAATATTAATAACATTAAAAAAAAATTAAAAGTATTAAAAATTAAAAATATATAGGTTCTATATACATTTCTAGCATAATTAAATTTCTCGATGGTTAATTTTTAATTTTTTGGAATTTATCATTACTCGACAAAAATATAATTACAAAAATATTCAGTTAGGCCTAATAAATATTAAGAAGAAATAAGGCAGCCGAAAACAAATATAGAAAAATTATTCTTCTTTTTTTGCTTTATTAATACAAATGTTGACTTTTCGGCTGATTATTCCGGTTTTCATCAGGACATGTGCAATGTATGCCTAGAAATCAGAGAAGCTCGCGCGAAGATTCGTCGAATAACAAGACTTCTGGTTCAAGAGTCACCAGAAGTCATGCGACGTATGTTCTCACCTACAATATGTCAGAGGTTGCCAAGGGCCCTTCTGACCTCGAGGAAAACATTGCACATGGCCTGATGAAGATCGGAAGAATCAGCCGAAACGTCGACATTTGTATTAATAAAGCGGAAAGAGAAGAACATTTTTTCTTTATTTGCTTTCGGCAGCCTTATTTCTCCTTATTATTAATTATACATTCAGCCACTACTCTTTACTGCTATAGCTTAGGCCCTACTTGATTTTTTGCTTCACAGTTATTCTAATGTCACAGAAGTTTAATCTCTCTTACCTAAAGCTAAAAATAGAAGTCAGATTATATAAGAGTTTTTCTATTTTAAGCAAAAAAATTTGAAGGAATCGAACAAAAAGAAGAACGAATATTTTTTAAGTGACAAATATTGTAATTATAACAAAGCTCTTTTTTTTTGAAATTTCAAATAATAATCAATGTTTATGAATAATCACATATAAAACACAATTACAAATCAATCAAAAAATTGCATTTCAATAAATATAAAGAAAAAAAAAAAAACAATCCTATTATTTTAAAAGCATTTTGAAATATTTTCAATATTATTTTAAAGACAGAACTGACTTAAAGTTGGAACTTTCCTTAAAAATAGGGTCACATTAAGATATGTACATATGTCTGTACTTCAAAGTCGACCTATGTTAAGTTCAAAATTGAGTTTTTTCGTTTAATATTGATATTTTAAGTCCACGTAACTTGTTATTATCTTTTACAACAATTAGATCAATTACAAATCAGATACCTATGGTTTGAGTTTATAAGCCTACTCTTTTAATGAAATGATGAAGGCAATTAAAGGCAGTTAGTTTCAACATTTGTGAGTTTTTACACAGAGCCATGGGAGTATCTAGGAGAGGCAGCTGCCCCTTCTTTCAAACTTGAATTCTTATTTATATAATTCGCTAATGTATGTCTGTCTGTCTGTCACCCTCTGTTTGACCAACTTCCCGTTGGACGTTAAACGAAATTTTTTTATGCTTAAAGGAGGACCTTCTAGGGATTACAGGAAAATTACTTATATCCCGAAATTCCTATAACTTTTTGATTTATTAATTTTATTTCCAATGTCTGCGTTTCGGTGACTATACCATGACGTCTTTTTTTTTCTCCTTCATGTGAATTGGACGCTCTTCCCCCACACGCCATCCCCTATCTCCAGTTACGTTGTGGCATTTAATAAAATATTAAAATAGATATTAAGTTGCCCCTCCCCCCTTCCGTTTTGAGCCGGATACGCCCTTGCACAGAGTCACGTTCCTTAGCTGCAGAATCATAGTTAATTAATCTATTCATATTTTTAATGTACTAGGCCTAGTAATATAACAAAACCGCATTAACGCAATTAATCCCCCTTTATTCTAATAACACTACTCGGCTTGAAAAAAGCGCCAAGATAATTCCTTCAGGTAAATGACCTCCGTTTAACCCCACAACGTACCGTTTTCGGGGGAGAGCCCCCTTATTATTTCCACCCCTTTTCATTAATTTTACGGCCATGAATTAATTTGGAGTGATGAAAAAGAATATTTAAGTCTTAATATAACTTCAGAAGGAACTTGCAACTAAATGTTCATGTTTATGACCTTCAGAAGAAATATTAATGCCAAAATATTCATTTACATCCCTTCAAATTTAATTCATGGCCCTAAAATTAACAAAAAAGGGTAGAAATAAGTAAGGAGCCGACCCCCAAAAACGGTACGTGCTGGGGGAAAACGGAAGTCATATTTGGATTCAGGAGATCATTTTACTTAAGAATCTGAAGGAATTATCTCGGGGCTCGAAAAAAAAATTTCATTTTCTTTTTTGACATATAAGGGCTTAAGGACACCGCCCGTATTTATTTTAAATGATTGGTAGCCTATTCAATTGAAATATTGATAAGAGGGTAAAAATGAGAAATGCAGCTAAGGTTATTTCTTTAATTGGTCAATTCACATAGCTGACGTTTCGGTTCCGTGTTTGAACCATCTTCAGAGCTGGCGAAAAGTCATTATGAAAGTGTCATAGTGGATTTTATACATTGTTGAAAATTCTTATATATTTATTATATAAGAATTTTTTAATAATAAATATATAAAAAAATTTTATAATAAATATATAAGAATTTTCAACAATGTATAAAATCCACTATGACACTTTCATAATGACTTTTCGCCAGCTCTGAAGATGGTTCAAACACGGAACCGAAACGTTAGCTGTGTGAATTAACCAAATAAAGAAATAACCTTAGCTGCATTTCTCATTTTTACCCTCTTATTAATATAACAACTCCTCTATAAATTGTTTATGCATCAATTGAAATAAATTTTTCTCGCTTGGGACGGGAAGCGAACCTAAGATCCCAGGCAAAAAAAAGTTATTTGATAATCGAAGGCTCTTATTCGAAATTTTAACTGTGTAAGCTTCGGTGACACAAGAGATGCGCTTTGGAATTGATGTTTTATTTTGAATACTAAACCTGAAACCTTGAATACTAATGTCTATTTTTCTCTGTGGCAGATCGGATGTGTGAAATTGCTATTGAGCCTTCGTTTTGGAAAGGATCACTGCGCCATGCTCTTTTATTTTTTGAATAATAATTTAACTCCGAAAAAATAGTTGTGTGACTATTTTTTTGCAATCACCCTATCTTCTGATAGCTACTTTAAAAAAGGGTTTAAAATAAAAAAAAGGTCATTTTAATTAAGTTAAAATTATAATTTCCTTCTTTCTAGTGTGTGGGAAAAGTTTCTCTGATGATAAAATATTAATATCCATACGCTTCTATGTATAATAATAATAGTTTGAGTTAAGTTTTCTTAATTTGATTTGTTCGGTCCTTTGTGTGACAGTAAATTAATAAAGCCCATCTCTCTACTATATACTTTTATATTACATTTAAGTAAGTATTAAATGAAAAACTTTTCTAATGGCTTCTCTCTACTCTCTTTATACAGTAAAATAAAAATATGAGAAAAAAAAATTACAACGAAAATTATTCTACATTTTATTTAATTAAAGATTAATTGAGGCTGAAAAAAATTTATTTAAATTTTAATAAAATAAATATGAATGGAATTATTATAATTGACCTTAGATACTGGGAAAGACTTAAAATATATTCTTTTTGATGAAGATATTTTAATGGAAATCACGTTTTGAGAGTCTCTGGGTCGCAAAATGTTCTGTCTCTCTATGGGTGGACAAAATTTCTAAAGAACGAAAATAATACAAAATTGAAATTTTCTTTCCCTACTATATAGACCTATATGTATATCGACGTTCTAAATAGCTCCATTTTTGTTTATTTTTCAGGAGAGCCAAAAAACATTTGGACCGTTTATTTTGAAAATAGTGTTAGTCCATTTTCTATTGTTTCGACAAAATGAAAGTTTAACATATCTGTTTATTAAAAAATCTGGTGTGACTGTCGCACAGCACACAACTTTCTCATTCCTTCGGTAATCGAAAGTTATGTTCTGTGCTTGTCACACCAGATTTTTTGTGTCGACATGTATTTAGTTTCCGACAGTAGGGTACAATTGAATTCAAGATGTAAAATTTATAAGTATGGGAAAATATTTATATTTTTTTACCATGGCAACCATTTCTCCTATCTTCCCTATGAAATACAAGAGTAAGCGGTCTTCAGAAGATTTCAATTGCAAAATGAGAATATACATTTTAAAGAGAATCTAAAAAATAATTGATTTTTGAATTTTAAAAAAAACGTTGGAGCAAATTTTGAGAAAATTGAAAAAAACTGAAAAGTACATCAGTAAAGTACTAGTACTCTTTTTGGCCGATTTTGATTAAAGCTTATTTTTCCGGTCCCGGGGGTGTTTAACTTAAATATAAAATTTCAACCTCCTAGCTCAATTCCTTCATGCTTAAAATTGAACACACACCCACCCACCCACCCACCCACCCACCCACCCACCCACAGACAGACCATGTCGCGAAAACCACTTTTTTGGATTCAGGGGCCTCAAAACGTGAAGATCCATCAAAATCTCGACATCGAATTTTTGACATGAATCCAATACGGATTTCTCTCTATATATATATTACATATATACATAGGTAAGAGAAAGTAAAAATGTATTTACCGACCAATTTTCAATTGTACAAAACATGGGAATTTTTTAAGAAATTTACCACTAGCTAGTTATACATAGAAAATTTATATTAATTTAAGCATAAATTATGTGATATCTCATTTTTTTTTTAAAAATGGACTTACACCACTTTCAAAATAAACAGTCCATTTCATTGTCACTGTTAGAGCCACTGTTAAACACTTTTATTTCGTGTGTGCGCAACTTTTCGAACTGAAAAATTTGAATTACGTTCTTACCCAGTTCAGGATAGGAGAATGATATTTTTCAACAGAAAAAGCAAAAAAATGATTTTCGAAAAAAAAGTAGAGTTAAGCACTTTTCATAGCTTTAGAGAAAAAGAATTGGATTAATGTCAAAAATTCGATGTCAAGATTTTGATGGGTATAATTACATGTTTTGAGGCTGTGGTTTTCGCGACATGGTCTGTTTCTCTGCGTGTCTGTGAACAAAATATCTCAAGAACAAAAAGAGAGCTACGAGGTTGAAATTTTATATGTCCTGAGACAAAACACTAAGCTTTTGAACAAAATCTGCCAAAAAGTACTAGTTAGTTACTGATGTACTTTTTTAGTTTTTTTTTTTTTTCAATTTTCTTAAAATTCGCTCTAACTATTTTGATTAAAATTCAAAAATCAATTATTTTTTAGATCCTCATTAAAATGTATATTCTCATTTCGCCCTCAAAATTGTTTTAAACAAACTTTACTCTTGTAATTCATAGAAAAGATGAGAGAAATGAGTTGCCATAATAACAAAATATAAATATTTTTCCATGATTTCCCATAATTTTACATCTTGAATTTTAATATATTGGCGGCAAATGGCTTAAATAAGATGCCTGGACCCCAAATAAATATATATTATTAAATAACGGTTATCGTAAAAGTCTTAAATGGCCTAAGTTGCCGAAAAGACTGTGTGAATGTGTGTGTGAATGTGTGAATTGAGAGTGAATGAGAAAAAAGTGTGAGTGTTAAAAAAAAAAAAAAAAAAAATATTGGCGGAAGCTAAATATATATATCGACAAAACAAAATCTGGTGGGTAACAACCACAGCACACAACTTTCTCTTACCATAAGTAAGACATTTTTTTAAAGTAAGCTATCCCGCTGGGAAGTAACACGAACCTTTTAAATGAAACCGGCCAAATATTTCACAGATTTATTTTCCAATTTTTTTCATTTTTCTCAAAATTTCTCAGTGACGGCGCCAGCTTATTCTAAATGGATGGGCGGAGTGGGGCAAACTTACCAAATAAGCTATATCAACAGAAAAAGAGGGGCATCCAGGGAGGGGCATTGTCTCATTTTGCCCTCAAAATTGTTTGAAGACCACTTTACTTGCGCTCACCCCCCCCCCCCGTAGCGCAGTTACTGAAATCACTCTTAAGATTTTGATAAAAATTTATAAATCACATCTTTTTTAGACGCTCTTTAAAATGTTTTCTCATCTTGAGGTTTTTACTTTCTCTTAACCATATATGTTATTTCGATGTCAAGATTTTGATGGAAATACACGTTTTGAGGCACCTTAGTAGCTCCCATAAAACTGTGGTGAATAATTTATTTTAACAAATCTTCAGAAAAAGTCACACATTTCACAGAGATATTTTATATACTAAAAAATAGAATTTTTAAAATTTTCACCCTTCTTTAAATTTACAAATTTTAATTTATAATTTAATTCGCTGACGATTTTTTATCTCGAACTTAATAGATCTTTAGCTACACAAATGAATACTTAAATAGGAATGGGTAATTAAACTTAAACCAATTTAAATTAAACCCATTAATGGCCGAGAGTGATACAATTATTCTTTTCCTATCCCTGAAACCATTTCCATAGTTGTAGTATAAGTGGTTGAGTGAGTTGTTTATCAATTGTTCAAACACTGATAAAAATGTTTACTTATTCTTGAAGTGGGTGACGCCAATACAACAATACTAAATACACCTATATATTATCTATAAAATAATGAATTTTTACTTTCCTAAAAAAAAAATTCAAATTAAAAAAACAGGCAGAATTCCTTCCCTTGTTAATCATCATACGTAATCTCTAACAATCTCCCAATTAACAAGCAAATAATTTACGTGCTTAAAAAAATAAATAAATATACAAATGACGTTAATTCAATAACAACAAAAATTCGTCTTTTTTTAATTTAAAACATTTTCTTTCGCTCATTATTATTGTTTATTGAAGCGTACTTGATGTATGAGTTGGCAAAGAATTAATATAACATGATCTTATTATTTCGCATATGAATATGGCTTCTAATTAAATTTCTCATTATTTCCTCTTAATTGATACTCTATATTTCTACTCTTAAATATTCGACAGCTGCTCTTGTTACTTTAATAACATTTTAATTAACCTCTTCTTCTTTTGAGATTAATTTATTATCAGGATAACTATTTTCTTAACAAATTGTATTTATTAGTAAGCATACTTAATTAATTTAAAGATTAATTAGCGTGGTAATAAACTTTGTACTTGGAATCTCTTTTTTTGTCTAAAAGTATTTTACAAGAGTCAATATATTTCATAAATTCTTCTGTGAAAGCCCCAATCTCTATTATTCTACTATAATGACATTAAACAATTGCATAACAAAGATGCTTACTAGTTAGGCAGCCAAATTGACTCACCGGGTCCATGTGAATCTAGCTCACGTTCGGTTCTGAGGGTCTTTTATTATAGGTCAAAAACCATCCCTTTTGAACAATAAATTCCATAACCTTTTTATATCAAATAAATTTGAACAGTAAATAAAGGAATTTTGATTTTTTTAACCCGAGTAAAAATGATTGAAAATGATCGAGGGATACACACGCCCGCAGCAGGGATATACTCCCTGTGTGTCCCTCAAGGTTTACTATGCAGACCTGCTGCGGGCGTGTGTATCCCTCGATCATTTTTAATCATTTTTACTCGAGAAATTAATTTTATCTTCTTATTTGAGAAAAATCAAATTATTTCAAAATTTAAACAAAACTTGAATCCAAGTTTTTAATTAAATTTTTCCGATATACATAGATTATAATTATAATAGTGTATTGATCTGAAACTAGACAAGACAATTAATAAGATTTCTGCTTGATTGCAGAGATTACTTGTCGAAGAATACGCAGGTGTAAGGATTTTTATAAAAAAGAAAAAAATCTGGTGTTAACTGGTCGCACAGCACACAACTTTCTCTTATCTTCGGTATTCTAAAGTTGTATTCTGTGCTTGTCCCACCAGATATTTTTGGTGTCGAGATATATTTAGTTTCTGCCGATATATTAGAATTAAAGATATAAAATTTATAAACAGGGGAAAATATTAAAAAGTACAAGAGTAAAGTGTGGTCTGCAAACTATTTTGAGAGCAAATTGAAAATATACATTTTAAAGAGCATCTAAAAAATAATTGATTTTTGAATTTTAATCAAAATCGTTAGAGCGAATTTTGAGAAAATAGAAAAAAAAAACTGAAAAAGTGCATCAGTAAAGTACTAGTACTCTTTGGTCGATTTTGTTCAATAGCTTCGTGTCACGTCCCATGGGGGTGCCTAACTTAAATATAAAATTTCAACTTCCTACCTCTTTTAGTTCTTGAGATATTTTGTTCACAGACACACAGACCATGTCGCGAAAAACACTGTTTTGGATTCAGGGACCTCAAAACATATATTCAACAAAATCTCGACATTTTGACATGAAACCAATACTTTCTCTCTATATATATTAACATATATAGAGATAAGAGAAAGTAAAAAGGTTTAATTTTAGCGTCCTTCCTTCTTTTCTTTTCGATTTTGGACCTTCAATTACTAAATTCCCTCGTTCTTTAGCTCAAAACTTAATACTCCAATCCTTCTCCTTCCCTCTTCAAACTATATAAGCTATTAACATGGTCACTAAGTACCGGAAAGTTTAAACAATTCCCTTTTAATACAATTATGATCTATATAAATATTTTGGAAACTTAATCATATTTCTTCCGTATATTATAAATGAAATTTTAATTATTAATTAATTTTAAGAAACTCACGAGACAAACAAAATTTTTCGACTTACAGTCTTTTTGTTTTTGGACAAGAGAATATTTAGCCACAAACGAAATATTCCTAGCAGGCTCTTGGTTATTATATTCCTTTTAAAATCATCTGTCCATTTTCGTCTGATCTTTTTTTTTTAACTACCAATATCGTTATTTTTTCCTTTCATTATCTTTACTTTTTATTTTTACTCATAATACCACCTTTTCAATACTTTTTTTGTTTCAATTACTCTTTAGACCTATGAAAAAATGAATGAACTCTAGTATAAAATTACATTTCAAAAAAATCTATAATTTGAGAGGATGGTCATTAAAGTCATTAATACTCGTATGATATTTCTTTTCTCTTTAAACAAGTAATATTTATAAAATGGAAATTTGAATAGAGCATCATTATTTGGCAATTATTATTTGTATAGTACGTCATTATATTCCAAAAGAAACGTGATAATTGACTCTTTATTCCTTTACAGAGCCGTAGCCAGAAAATGGTAGGAGGAGGGGGGAAGGCGGTTAGACGATCCGGATGATTACCCCCAAAAGAAATAAAAAACTTCTATCAGCATTTAAAATTTTAACACTCTATTATCTCCCTATATTTTAATTAAACAATTTTCTTAAAATTAAATATACAAATTAAACACTAGGCTATTGGTTTCAAAGGTTTTATTAATTAAAAATTAACACTTGATACGTATTTCGACAATTCCTTGTCAACATCAGAAGTGATTACATTCTGTATCCTGATGATGAAAAAAATTAGAAAAGTGTTATATTTGTATATTTTATAAAAATTTAAAAAAATTGTAACAAAAACAAAAATTGAAAAATTAAATAATAAATAATTTCTTTTTTTTTTGTTATTTTTTTTTTTTTTTTTAATATTTTTTTTTTAAACCCAAGACGTTTTTGAGGTATTGTTATTATTTAGGGGAGGGAGATGGGTTTTTTCATTCCGAATTAAATTTAATATATAAATAATTTGTATATTTAATTTATTTAAATTTAATAGACCTCAGACGGGGGGCCCGGCTCCCCCCCTTTAGCTTCCCCAGGGGGGTTTGAATCTGTATATAAGGCGAGTATTATATTGGCATTTAGATTCATAACAGTAAAAAATTTGAGACGCATATTAAATAATCCCATATATACATGTTAGCACTTTGCTCGTTATATTATACATTCAATGTATCATAAATTCAACAAGCAAAGTGCTAACATGTACTGGTATATATGGGATTATTTAATATGACTCTCAAATTTTTTACTGTGATGAATCTAAATGCCAATATAATAACTCACCTTTTATTCAACCCTCACTGAGGAAGCTCCGGCCGAAACCCTGAAGTCTGAGATCTCAGAGATTTGAATAAAATGAATAAATAAATATCTCCTTTCCATCTACTATACCGGTATACACATTCCTGGTGAGTTGAAAGCAGGGGAGTATATGTGGGGGAAGGCCCGCCTCCTCGCAATTTTTTAAATCTATAGACCAATATACGTATATATCCGGGCATATGGCCAATATCTATAATTTTATGGCCAATTTCTATATTTTTGTTTGAAAAAGTGCGTCGCATAAATAAAAGTATGAAATATACGAATATATAAACATTTTTACTTTCTCTTACCTATGTATATATGTAATATATATATGAGAGAAAGTATTGGTTCATGTCAAAAAATTCGATGTCGAGATTTTGATGGATCTTCACGTTTTGAGGTCCCCTGAATCCAAAAAAGTGGTTTTCGCGACATGGTCTGTCTGTCTGTGTGTGTGTCTGTGTGTGTGTGTGTGTGTGTGTGTGTGTGTGTGTGTTCAATTTTAAGCATGAAGGAATTGAGCTACGAGGTTGAAATTTTATATTTAAGTTAAACACCCCCGGGACCGGAAAAATAAGCTTTTAATCAAATCGGCCAAAGAGTACTAGTACTTTACTGATGTACTTTTTCAGTTTTTTCGATTTTCTCAAAATTTGCTCCAACGATTTTTTTAAAATTCAAAAATCAATTATTTTTTAGATGCTCTTTCAAATGTATATCCTCATTTTGCGATTGAAATCTTCTGAAGACCACTTTACTCTTGTATTTCATAGGAAAGATAGTAGAAATGGTTGCCATGGTAACAAAATATAAATATTTTCCCATACTTATAAATTTTACATCTGAATTCATATGTTCCGTACTGTTGGGAACTAAATATATGTCGACACAAAAAATCTGGTGTGACAAGCACAGTACACAACTTTCGATTACCGAAGGTAAGAGAAAGTTGTGCTGTCACACCAGATTTTTAAATAAAACTTTTGCCTTCGAGAGGACCAAACCCCTTGGAGCTCAGGTGAAAGCGGAAAAATATAGATTAAAAGAATAATTTTTATGAAAATTTGTCTAAGAGAGGGCCCAGGCCCCTCAAATACTATATCGTCGCCTGAAACACGTAGTGGCGTATCTCAATATTTATCATTTTTCAGGAGAGCTGTTTATAGTTCGTGTTGTTATATTAAATGTGTAGATACGCAAAACCAAAAAACCTAAATAATACGAAAAAAACATGGAAATACAGATTCGTCACTTTGTGATAATGTAAAGAACGCCAGGACACGGCCATACCTGTGGTATCTCAATTTTTAATTTTTTTGAGATACGTCACTACGTGTTTTAAGCGACGATATGGTGTTTTAAAAATATTTTTGGGTATGGGAAAATTTAAATATGAGTTCGTCCCCCCCCCCCCCGAAAAATTCTATATACGCCCCTGGTTGAAATTATTTATTCAAATTGATTCGTAGACTGACAATGGACTACCCATTCTCTTATAATAAATTTAAAGAAAAACTATCTAAATCAGAATTTAAAATTAATCATCCTTCCTGCTTTTAATTCTCTCGATGTAAAAAAAAAAAAAAAAAAAAAAAAAATACAGTTTTCATTAAGAATCATTATTTAAAATTTAAAGAAAAAAAAAGAAAACCGATTCTTTAATCAGTTATTATAGCAAGTAAAAAAAAAAGAGTAAAAAGTTGGATAATAAATTTCCAATTGAAATGGAAATGGATATGAACAAGTGCGAGCGAGACAGGAAGAGTTTTCAATCAGCATCAGCATTCATTCAATTGATTTTTTTTTGACATGCCCACTTGGATGGTTGTTGATCTCTTTTTTTTTTAACGGATCCCGGATTTAATTAGAATACTAGCTCTCTACTAACTGCTAATTCAAGCCTAGAGAGAGAGAGAGAGAGAACGAGAGGTTTGCTACCCTAAGGGTATCTCACCTTCTCATTTGTGATCAGATCAGGCTTGCATACATGATGTTGGCATTTCCCTCCTGCTCTAGTGTGAGCTTGCAATCACCAATTGAATCAACGTCATTAGGTATTTGGCAATTTATAGTAATATAGGCCTAGTATTATACACTACATAGTTTGGATATCAACTATTCAAGCAAATTTACTCGAAAAATATTGACTGGTCGCACAGCACACAACTTTTCCCTACGTTTGGTAAAAGAAAGTAGTTTTATGTGCTTCTCACATCAGATTTTTTGTGTCGAGATATATTTAGATTCCGAGAGTTCAAGATATAAAATTTATAAACATATTTTGTTACCATGGCAACCATTTCTCCTATCTTTTCTATGAAGTACAAAAGTAAAGTAGCCTTCAAACAATTTTGAGAGCGAAATGAGAATATACATTTTAAAGAGCATCTAAAAAATAATTGATTTTTGAATTTAGTAGTATTTTTGAAACTAGTACTCTTTGGCCGATTTTGTTCAAAAGCTTATTTTCACGCCTCAGGGTACCTAATCTTAAATATAAAATTTCAACCTCCTCTCTTTTCGTTCTTGAGATATTTTGTTCACAGACAGACAGACCATGTCGCGAAAACCACTTTTTTGGATTCAAGGGACCTAAAACGTGTATATCCATCAAAATCTCGACATCGAATTTTTGACATGAATCCAATACTTTCTCTCTAAATTAAGCGCGTTTTACAAGAGGACGTTTTTCAAGCTATTTTTGGCAACATATTTGGCTCCAAAAAAATGTCTTAAAAAAATGGTCTGATTTCCTAGCTTGCAAAATAACCTGTCCTATACGGAGACATTTACATTTTTGGATCCAAATGTGCGCAGTTTGAAAAATGAAACTGGCAGCTGAATCAAAAAATTATTTTAGATTAATTAAAAACTATAATAGGCCCTAATAACATGTTATATATGGAAATATATATTTGTTAATAAAAATATATACAAAAATATATACTAGGTTAGACACATCTCATTTGGAAAAAAATAAGCTAAAAATAGTTTTTTAATTGTTTTTACAAAGGATTTTTAATAAATTAATTAATAAATAGGGCCTGGATTTAAAAGGCCTCTGTTGTCAACGCCAAATTTTTTTTTGATAAAAAATGCCTTTAAAAAATCAAAACTTTTAAATTAGAATAAATTAACAATACCCCATGGCCACCGGGAATCGAACTCAGAATCTCCAGCCTTTGCGGGGTATTTAACTTAAACACTGTGCCAATCTCAATTGCGTTTCTCTTTTCTTTCCATACCGCTTGCCAGGGGCCCCCTTGCTCGAAAACGAACAATTGCATCAATTTTATTCTTGCTCACTGTTTGGAAATTTTTAAATTTCCCTCTCTGACTTAAAGTTTTAAATTTCCATCCCTACTTCCACTTCCTGTAAATCTGGCGAATCAGTGAGGCAGCAGGCACATACATGGACAGGAAGTCAGTGACTAGCGCTTTATATATAGTAATGATAATTTGGCCTCTTTTTTTACAAGAAATGTTTTTTATAGATTTCCATTTTTTCCCTATCGTTTCCAATTCTTTAGATTTATGAGTATTTTTTTGACTTTTTCAGCATCTAAGGCAGTTTAGATCCCGTCTCAATTCATTTCATTTATTTGGTTGCTAATTCAATTTATAAAAAAATTTTTTTCGCTTGCGACGGGAGGTCAATGACTTCACTAGAACAAAAAGTAATAAGAATCTCTGATCTCAAACCCAAAGGTTTATTTTAAAGTTAATGAATAAAATTAATACTCTGCTATTATCAGGTTATGTTCACTTCCCTGAATTTTAGATAATTGTTTTTATTAAAACATTCGTTATTATTAAAATAATTATTTAGAGATTTTTCGGCTATTATACTATGTATATAATATCAGATATTATATGAACACTTGATTTTTAAATAAATTCAATTAAATAATACTCAAATGAACAAAGGCTGATTAAAATAATTTTAATTGAAAGAATTAATTAGAACCCCAATTAAATAATTTTAAACAAATATTATTAAAACATACTTGAAAATAACTACATGCGAAAGTATTAATATTATGCGATTTATAACACCTATTTTTGTTAAATAGGCATCGATTTCAGATTTATGAAAATAGAAAAAAAAAAAGCTTTTATATTCATTCCATCTCTATTATGATATTGGCAAAATTATTTCCATTGATAAAATAAATTTAATTCAACTTTTATTTATTAAATAATTAAAAATAATCTTTTGTTTCAATTTTATCAAAATATACAGTAAATACGACCTTTTCCATTTGTTCATTTATTGAAGAGAAATAACGTTACTCGTTAGTGGTCTAATGAATGAAAAATAAAAGACACTTATAATTCGTCCATTTAAATTAAATAGATAATTATTTAACGAAGTGTTCATTTTTAATATAATAAAATATACGGTAAAGTTATCAACATCAATAAATTATTCATAGTTATGCGAAATTTTAATAAATTTTTGTAAATGAGAATGGAGAGAATCAATATGAATTAAATTTGTTAATGGATTATTATGTAAAATGTTAATCCCCTGGACAGATGAAAGATAAATTTTTTAAATAAAATTTAGGATTTTTTTTTTGCTATTTTTCCCCCCCCCCCTTCTCTTTTCTTTTTTTTTTCTCTTCCTCTCTTTTTTTCTCTTTTTTTTCTCTTTTTTCTTTTTTCTTCCTTCTCTTCTTCTTCTTTTTTCCCTTTTTTTTCTTTTTTTTCTTCCCTCCCCCCTTCCCCCCCCATTTTTTCTTTTATAGATTGTATTTAATCTAAAGATTAAAAATTATTACTACTTATCAAAAATTAATTAAGTCCCTCCCCCCTCTCCCGAGAGGCTTGAGATGTTGACAAGTGTCAATATTGATAGTCTTAAAGCCACGGGGAGCTGGTTCGGTTCCCAGGCAGACGATGAATATTTATTTAAATCATTTAGATATCAAATGGTATAAATAAATGTGCCTGAATCCCCATAGGTCTTTATCGTATTTAAAGTATCGACAAAGTCTATATGGCCTAAGATGCCGAAAAGACTTTTAAAAAAATTAATAAAACCATTTAGAGCTCTCTGAAAGGCAAAGGTATAATTTTTTTTAAATGTATAATATATATTTTCTTTTATCCCAGTTATTTACAGTAAGAACCCAGAGTTTTTATCCCCTCTAATTGTCGATGGCCCTGAATACTTAAAATCTATTAGTTTTATTTATTCAAATAAAAATATACATAGGCCTATAAGCTTATAGCAGGAGTGGCCAACCCGCGGACCGCATGCGCATGGGCCTATCTAGGGAATTAGCGGGGAGAGGGGGGCATGGGACCAGCCATCCTCCGGGGGGTGGAAGGCCCCATATTGACTCAATTTTTCTTGGGTCGGGGAGCTTTCTTGGGGGGGGGGAGCACGAGCCTTTTGCGGGGGGCCTAGTTACGCCCATGCGCATGCAGCCCCCCTTGAACATTTTACCGGCCCGCAGATTCATCACACTTTTACAAAATTTATTTATTTTATCTTTTTTAATCCAAAAAAATGTCTAGAGTGGGGATAATTAATTTTATATGCGCATAGGCGCCGGAACTGGGGGGGGGGCAGGGTACATTGCCCCCCCTGGCATCCTACAGGGGGGGCAGAGGGGGGCAAAATTTCTTTTTATTTCATTTATTTTTAAAAATGATATATTTTTACTTTTGAAAAATAAAATCTTCTAAATTAAAAAAATTAAAAGAGTAAGAAATTCATTTTTTTCTAAATTTTTTCCAAAAATTTTTGATAAAATCACTACCAAATTTTTAAAATTTTAATTTTATTAAAATTGTGATTTTATTTAAAATTTTTAAAGTTTTATAGTAGATTTGTTTTTGTTTTATTATACTATTTAAACATAATAAATTATTTTAATTTTCTAAAAAAATTTTTGCCCCCCCCCTGATTCAAATTCGTTCCGGCGCCCCTGTATATGCGGCCCGCGGGGTTATGATGCATTTCCAAAGAGCCTCGTAAAAACATTTGGTTTGGCCACCCCTGCTGCCCGTCTCTATTTATTCAATTAATTGGTAGCTAATTCAATTAATTATACATATTTTTGTCGCATGAGATAAGTGCGAACCCCTAATCCCTAGTACAATAGTTAATAACAAAGCTGTTATTTCCTAACTTGTTTGTTAAGTTATATTGTTTAGTGTTCATCTAAGGGTGCGTACACACCTGCGCTCTGCTCCGCTCGCGAGCACCATGTTCGTTAGATGTGTACGGGTTTTGAGATGCTCGCGAGCTGATCGAGAGTCGCTCGCGAGCTGCTCGCCGCGATCCATCTCTTGTCGGCTTTTTCGACAAACCCTTTGATGGTTCGCGGCTCAGATTTGGACGGCGCGCTGCGGTGCCGCGAGCGGCTCGCGAGCAAAATATAAAATAGACCTACTTTTAGCCTTTATAAGTCTTCTCTAAATCATTATTTAAATATTTTTTTTAATATTATCATCTTCTATGTCCCTCAGAGACCAGGGAGGTTAATTATATGTATATTATTTCCTTAAAATATAGGCCTATGATGATTTTATATAGTATTTTTTAAGTAAATTTTAATATCAGTTTTCAATAAATGAAGAATTAATCAAATATTTTCAAAGGATCGGGTTTAATAAAAAAAATTATATAAAATATAAATTGATATTAAAATTTATTATTTTTATATTAAATAGACTTGACAAATAATCTCTGACATTCGAGTAAAATTCTTATATTGACCGCTTATTTGTTGCGACCTCAAGTCCATCACAATTTCACTACCATTCTGTTTTTTAAATAGATTAGTACACCACCAACGTCGTTGTCTCCTTTTCTTTTTGACAAACTTGCCATTAGCAAAAAAGCACCACTCATAACCGAAACGGCAAGAGCGTTTTCTCTATCTCGCCTCAGAGACATTATTATCTACTCCAAATAATAATTAGTTTAAATGTTTTTTATTAGTAATTAGGCGCGCTCAGCAACACAATCTATTTGCGATTAATAATTATAAATAATTAATAATAAAAATTCCAAATTAATTAAAATGTTCTGGCTTTTCTTTGGATCGCGGCAGGTTCGTCAAAATGAATAATTTCAATGAAAATGGAACGAGCAACGAACACGAGCCGCGAACTGCTCGCGAGCGGAGCAGAGCGCAGGTGTGTACGCACCCTAACATCCACAAATTTATTTATTGGTTCTATTTTAACAATTGATTTGCTTTAAAACAAATTTTAATATAAATTAATCTTTGAAGAAAAATTGTGTTTATTTATACTTCCTGTATTCTTGTTATTTGATATCCGTGTTTTAAAGAGATAGAGAGAAATAGACATAAACAGAAAAACATAAACATCCATTTCTTGTTTTTATTAGAGTGAATTAAATTTAGACAATATTTTTCAAGTATCCTTTAATAAATTCGGAGTTTAATTTACCTATAAAATAAAAAAAAGAAAACATTCATTAATGCATCTAAAATAATAAATTTTCTAAAATAATTATTACTAATAAATGGATAGGTTTATTTTCATTTCAAAATTGAATTTCAACGTAAGAAATGTTAGTCTTTTTTTTTTAAGCGTTATTGCTCCGGAAGTACGTAGGCTCCGTAATAAAAAAAATTGCAAAAATAAGTTATACTCTATATATTTAGATATTATTTAATATCTATAGTATACCTGGAATATATCGATTTAGTTTCTAGTTTCTATAAACAATTTTCACTTTTTTTTTTAATATAAATAAATTAAATCACAAGGTCAAAATCGCTATTTTTACTAAAAGCTAGAGATATCATCCATTCACTGGGGGAAAAAGTCATTTAAATCATCCTATAAAATTTAAAAAAAAAGGGATCAACAATGGAAATTGATGTGATTCGTAGAGCAACATAAATTCATAAACTCAACATTAGAGGTGACAACTTTTGACTTTAAACCAGAGCACGACCGCTAATTTCTTTAAAGATACTAAACTATGGGGAATTTTAAGGCCAAAGATGCCGAAACAATTAAGAATATATCATTTATTTTTATATAATATTCATATTTTGGAGTTTAGGCTTTCACAGTTGTTATCATTAGTAAAAGAAAAAGAATTTGATTTTCTGTTTAACTGTGGTTTATTTGTAAAAATTACAACGTTTCGGCCACTCATTATGAGCCTTATTTAGGCCTTCATAGAATGAGTGGCCGAAACGTTGTAATTTTTACAAATAAACTACAGTTAAACCGAAAATCAAATTCTTTTATTATAATATTCATAATTTAATTTTAAAATTTCCCCTCTGGTCAGATTTATTTAAATATTATTACTTAATTAAATTAGCATACACGGTTCATTAATTATTCTTTTTTTATTTCAAATGTTTTTTTAATATTTATATTATTATAAATGTAAATAAATGAAATATAATTAATATTTTAATATGTATAAACAATACATAAATAAAATCTTATTAATTATTCATATAGGGCCTACTAAATGAAAAATCATGTTTTTTATGTATTTATAAATTAAAATACAGAAGGGCTATTATTCCATAAGAATGGATTGTATTTGTTATTAACAGGGCTTATTATAATTTATAGTGATCAATATATGGCCGGGGAGAAATTTATTAATCGGTTTCTTTCTATTGTTTTATTATTTGTAATTTCTATAATATTTTTAATTATCAGCCCTAATTTAATTAGAATTTTATTAGGGTAGACTTAAAACTAACAAAATTTGAGTATATAAATTCTCTAATCGAGAATATAGGCCTGCATCCTAGTTGGACACAAATCTCGGGTTGACCAGTTAGAAACAATTCCCAGTTAAGGGACATAGGTCAAAAAATGGGCCCTTTGTGTTTATTAATGGGGGTGAAATTATTTCCCACTTTCCTACCACTTCGGCGAAACTTTTCCGGTTGAATGATGTAGATTATAGATATTATAGCTGGAATAGTTGATGAGTAATTAAAAAGAATAGCTGTTATTGTATATTTCATTTATTAAGGCCCACTAAGCTGACGTTTCGGTCCTGATTAAGACCATCTTCAGAGCTTGTGCGCTGTCAATATAGGCACGTAAATAAATATTCAATCATAAAAACTAGAGTATGAATATCGACGTTAAACACTTTTCGAACTGAAAAATTTGAATTACGCTCTTACCCAGTTCAGGGCATAAGGAGAATTATATTTTTCAACAGAAAATACCAAAAAATGATTTTCGAAAAAAGTGGAGTTAACACTTTTCTAATTAGAGCGTATATATACCTATAAGTTATAATGGAGGAATGGAGATATCAGCCAAATGGTTCAATAAAACTCCCAGAATAAGACTTTTCGGCCTGAATTTATGTGTATAATTCCCAAAAACTGAAGATGGCCAAATAAACTCAGGCCGAAACGTCTTATTCTGGGAGTTTTATTGAAACTGGATCATTCTAATTTGGCTGATATCTCCATTCCTCCATTATAATCGCATCACAGCCACAACTGCAAAAATTCGATATATAAGTACCAATAATTATTGACTATATAAAGCAGGAACGGTTCACCTCCAGTGTATGTCCGCTGTGACAACTCTCTCGCTAATTGGCCAGAGTCAGCGATGGGTGGAGTGGTAATTTTATAAAACTATTATAAACAGCTTACTTATATGTTCATACTACATATGATTGAATATTCATTTAAGTGCCTATATTGACAACCCTCAAGCTCTGAGGATGGTCTTAATCAAGACCGAAACGGCAGCTTAGTAGGTCTTAATAAATGAAATAAACACTAACTCTTTTTACTTGGGTTGATTGAATGAGAAATAAATTTTATTTTTGGATACTACACGTATTCTTATCACAAGTATATTTAATTATTAATACCACTAATACCTTTAATTTTTTGCATGGAAAATAATATAAAATTTTCTTTGTATAATTATTTTAGTGCTTAAAACGAAAGTTTAATTATCGATCTAGGCAAACCTAGTTTGGAAAATTCAGAAGGCTTGGTTGGTTAGTTAGAAGCCCATCCTCAGTTGGCACTTTGATCCCAGGGGCGCAGTGCTTGCTTGCTCTCTGTTTGGCCCTTTTGTCTTCCCTACCACCTCCCTACTCAATTGAGCCTTCAGGGAGAAAGGCGTGTGGTGGCTTAATTAGCTTTCAGCTATAATCGGGCTTCACTCTCAAAGTCTATCACCTCTCCCCTCCCTTCATTCCTAACTAGAGATTATTAATCTAATAAGCGCGTTAGTGCTCATTGGAATTCATTAATAACACTATCCTGAAAATTAATATCAATATTCTAAAAAACAAAAAAAAATGTACGTTAGCAATAAGAAACGAAATACCTTAAATGTAATTCATACAGATGGTGTAACGTAACAATTTTTTATTTATTTATTTATTTTTTTTATTTGAAAGATTCATTTTAATTTATTCATAGATATAAATCAAAATTTTTTTTGTTTTATTTATAAAATTAAATTACAAAAAGTTAGTAGCCTATTAATACAATAAAATATTCTTTTATTTATTAGGTTTTTATATATATCTACTTCTTAAAAGGCGCTTCGCTTATGCAGGAAGTTTTGCTCGAAAAAAGACCAGGCTAGTGGGCCGAAAAAACTCATTTATTTATTTCGAAGTTCTAATAGCGCGGAATAGTTGCGAATTACATGTATATAGCAAAAAAAAAAAGAAAAAAAATTTTCAAAATCGATTGGCATCTTCCGGCCACGCATTGGCCCTAAAGTTTGACCAAATTTGAAAAAAAAAACACTTCATTTTTGCGATTATTTTTTAATTTTTGAATTCACGTTTTAATAAAACACAATGTTTTCATGTTCAAAAATAAAACTATTACGTTAAAAAAATATATATTAAAGATATAAAAAAAAAACTCGTAAAAATGTAGCTTTTTTATTATTTTGACAAATTTTGGGGCTTATGCATGGCCGGAAGATATATGATCTAAACCAAATTAAAACAATGTTTTTATTTTAGGCTAGTTTTGAAGACTCTACAAACTATTACATTACGAAAACATCTAATTCAAAAATTAAAAATATAATCACAAAATGGAGTGTTTTTCATATTTTGTTTTGGGCTTAGGACCTATGCACGGCCCCAAGATGACAACTGATTTTGATAATTTTTTTTCATGTTTTTGTCTATATAATAAGCAACTTTTCCGCGGTATTACAACTTGGAAATAAAAAAAAAATGAGTTTTTTCGGTCCACCCTATTCAAGCTTTTGGCTGCCCTGTATATGAGTGAGTCGCTGAGAAAATATGAAGAACAATATCTATAAATGTACTTCTTTTAGACATAAAGTAATCTAGGTGGTGATCTTGTGAATGCCAAATTTGTTTGAGTTAGAATTAGATATAAATAAATCTTAATGAACCTGATGATGAACGCAAAGTACATTCGAAACGTAGTCAGATAAATTTGTTTTTGTTTGCCTTTCTTCATTTTTCCTATAATATAGGCCTATCGGTAAAAGCAAGATATATCAATGTGTTTAGAATATTAATTTTAATTTCTTTTAATGACTAAATGGTAGAGGAAAGTATTG
Organism: Euborellia annulipes; assembly: GCA_023213315.1. NCBI lineage: Eukaryota > Metazoa > Arthropoda > Insecta > Dermaptera > Anisolabididae > Euborellia > Euborellia annulipes. The sequence goes on along the minus strand of JAKCPI010002155.1, from coordinate 15,588 downwards.
CAATTGAAAAATCGATAACCAGATTAAACGGAAATACTAAAGGCAAATTATTATACATATTATTGTATATTTTAAAAAATCTCTTATTCTTATAATTTAATTGTTGATTCAATTTTTTTTTTTTTTTTATTTATTCACTAAAAGAAATAGATTTTTTATATCACTTTTATATTTATACATTGATAGTTAAATATGAATATTTAAAAAAAATATGAATATATATATCTTCAATTTTGTTTTAACAAAATATTTTATTTTTATTTCTCAATTCAAAAAAAAAGGACGAATGCAATTTAATAATAAAATCCTAAAAAAAAAAAAATTGTCTGGTATACATACGAATATGATGAATTCAATTTTAAAACTTGGATTGATATGAATAAAAATAGCGACTGGTAAATGGTTTGTCATTTGAGTAAAACAGAAAAAGAGAGAGAGAGAGGAAATGAAATCATTTTAAAAAATAAATAAAGAGAAAGAATCAGTAATAATAATAATAATAATATTTTATTTTAAATATGAATAAATTTAAATTGCCTATTATTTTATATGCTATTCATTTATAAACCATATAGACTAAAAATTGTTTATTTATTATTGATTAAACTAGATATAATATTTTCACGTAGATTGAATATTAGGCTGGGATGAGTAGAGTAAAGGGGTTGGAGAATAGTAACCAGCAAATTTATAGCTCCACCTGACGTCCTTTTATTTGGCAGATATTTCGATGCGTAGAACGTAGTATATCATATATATAATAGACTAAGCCCACCTACTATATCCTCGCGGCACTGAAGATGATGTGTGTTCTACGCATCGAAATATCTGCCAAATAAAAGGACGTCAGGTGGAGCTATAAATTTGCTGGTTACTATTCTCCAACCCCTTTATAATATTTTCATTTTTAAAACATATAAGATTGATAGAAATTTAATCATAGCTTATAGCCTATAATAAAGTGACCACATTTTCATTGAAACAAAGCGGGACAAATGAAATGAAATCGGTCGAAACCGTAACCGAAAAATCTTTTGATCTTTTTTTTTATTATATTGGAAATTTTTCCCTCTTGCGAAAATCATTTGACCTTTTTTTTTTAAACTTTTTTTTTTAATCTCCTCAAACTCTGGCCGAGCCTACGGGTTTGGCCTAGTTGGTAGCGTGCCTACCCTCTATACCGAACGTCGCGGGTTCAGACCCCAGGTAGTCCGATAATTTTGGATACCAAATGGCTTAAATAGAAATGCCTGGACCCCCAATAGATATTATAAATAATAACGGTCATCGTCAAAGTCTTAAATGGCCTAAGTTACCGAAAAGACTGTCATTCTTAATTGAGTGGAGCTCTTTTTTAATGCGATTTTCGAGACCATGTTTTTTATCTTCATCAAGTCTCTCAGATATTAATAAATCACTCTATATTATCCGAATAAAAAAAGACTATAATTTTTAAAGTGAAACTTTTATTTTATTTTAATTAGTATAAAGTATTTTATACGTATTTCAACACCCAGGGTGTCACCTTCAGAAGTAATTCAAATATAAAAGTAATATTTGTATTATTACTTGAATAGTAGAACGTGGCTGTAGCTGCTGATATGTGGAATAGGAAAGAGGATGCAGCCAAATAATTGAGCCTCTATTTGGTAATAAACACTCTGGGACCATCCCGGCCGAAACGTCCCAATAAAGAGTGTTTATTACCAAATAGAGGCTCATTTATTTGGTTGCATCCTCTTTCCTATTTAACATTTTGTATTATTACTTCTGAAGATACACATCCAGCGTTGGACTACTTTTAAGCTATTTATACTAATAAACATGTATTGAAACATATATTCTTGTGTTTTTAATTTAATTTATCTGATTAAATCCTTTTGAATATTGAAAACTATTTATTAAACCTGATTGTAATTTTTTTTTTTTTTTTTGTTAGAATTTATACGTCTTTTAATAAACGCCTGATCTTTAGGCAACAAATTAAGCTGATGAAAGTTTTTGCCTATCTACACGGCGATTTGCCTTTTGTTAATTGGTCCTATCAACTCAAATCGTGCCACGTACCTCAGTGATGATCTAAATTTTCATATTATGGCCTCATATAAGTAATAAAATAATATAAAATAAATAGTTTTATTAATCAAAACACATTAATGTTTATTTCGATTCAATTAAAACATGGACTCCGGGATTTTTATCTCCCCGAAATTTTTCATGTGCCTAGGGTCCCGGGTTCGCTTCTCGTCCCAAGCGAGAAAAATTTATTTCATTTGAATTGGATACAAATCATTTGAAATAAATAGGGTCTAAATGGCCTAAGATGCCGAAAACGACCTAAAACAAATTAAAATTAAAAAAAAAAAAAAACAAATATGCCTCCAAATTTTATTGATTTGATAGATTTATCTTCTAATGTCTTTTTTTTATGAAAAATTACCCAACTGTATATTAATTGAAAAGTAAAAAGCACATCACTGGAAAAAAGAACAATCTCATTTCGATAGAAAAAAAATCACTGACTGGCAAATGCGTCTCTTGCTTTTTTTTTTTATTAATTAACTTAATTAAGATAAATCCGTAGCAATTCGCTAATTTGTTTATTTTCATTCTTTTAAATAAATACCTATATAAGTCTAAATTTATTTTTTACCTATACTCGGTATTTATTTATTTACTTTTTTTTTGTGTTTATTAATCTAACGCATTTTTTTTATTTAGTTTTAAATCTGTCCCAGGATACTACTGATAAAAAAAGACCTCGATAAATATATACCACTCCCAAAAGGATTCCCTCTCTCTTTTTTTTCTCCTCTTGAAGTTGGTAAATAGACCGATCGCTTTGGGCCTCATAATTTATTTATGTTGGTTTTCAACTCACGATAATTATTAATTTATTGTCATTTAATCAAAGATAAATATTACCAAAAGCATATCAAACTCTCTCCCATTCCCTCTCTATAAATCTGATCGATTTGTTCCCTCGAGAGTATACTTTGGCATAATTTAACAAATAATTTGAAAATAAAAGCAAGAGAGAGAGCCAATCACAATCGAAATCATGTTATTATTATTATTAATTGCAATCAATTATTATGAAATTTAATTTTAGAGTCTTATAAAATTTTCTAGATTGTTTTATTTAGCTTCAATTCAATTTTTATTGATTTATATTCAAAATTGTAAACCAAGTGGTTTCTTCTTTTCCCAAAATAAGAATTTTTTTTTTAACACTCACACTTTTTTTCTCATTCACACTCACACTCACACACATATTCACACAGTCTTTTCGGCAACTTAGGCCATTTAAGACGATAACCGTTGTATAAATAATTATATTTATTGGGGGTCCAGGCATTCTTATTTAAGTCATTTGGTATCCAATTGGCTTAAATAAAATCATCGGACTGCCTGGGGTCCGAACCCGCGACGTTAGCACGCTAACCTCTACACCAAACCCCGAGGGCAAATAAGAATTTAATACTTAAGGGTCGTTTTTGATGACAACAATGATATGTCTATTTTGTTCAAAATAGACCAAACTAATATGGTACTTTATTTGAAACCCTACGCGAATTAATTTATTTTCAAAAGACTTTCCGATGAGTTAGAGGTGTGAAATTTAATACTTAAGGGTCATTTTTGAATACAACATATATATGGCTATTTTGATCAAAATAGACCAAACTAATGTGGTTCTTTATTTGACGCCTCATGCTTCCTGCCTTCCTTTTTTTAATACTCTATCTATAATAAAAAAGACTAAAAAATTTAAAATAAAAATATAATAAAAAACTTAAAAAAAAATGCTTTTATTTAAATTGAACTAAAAAGAGAGAAATAATTTAATTGTTCTTGTTAAAATTGTTGAATATTTATGACTTAAAATAAATAAAAGCGTGGGGCGCTTCGAAATGATTCCGAGACTCTAAGTATATAAATTCCTTGAGCTATCAATGTGCTCCCCGCGCTTTTATTTTAAGTCATAAATATTCAACAATTTTAACAAGAACAATTAAATTATTTCTCTCTTTTTAGTTCAATTTAAATAAAAGCATTTTTTTTTTAAGTTTTTTTTATTATTTAATTTGATAAAAGTTTTTAAAATATGTTTTTTTTATTTTTAATTAATTATAGATTTTTTTTTGTTTGCTATTATCATTAAGAATTTACATGAAAATATATAAATATTAATTAATTATCGATGGCTTCCGGCAGGCGTTTAGCAGCCTTGTTTGTATCGTGGTTACCCATCCGGGGTTAAAATAAATAATTCAAACTATTATTAAAAAATCAAATCACGGTTTTAATTTTGAATAAAGCAAAAAAAAAAAAAAAAACTCTTAAATTACTTGTTAATTTGTAAATTCAATAAATTTAAAGCGGAATAATTGAATTGATTTGGACAGAATGAAAAAGAATCAGTTGATTGTAAGTCAAAACGAGGCTCTTTATTGCTTTTTCTTTTTTTCATCATACCACAAGTGGAAGAGAGGTGAACGAGTGAGTGGTTTCAAATTTTCAATTCAATTTGAATTCCGAATCACTTTTTCTAATCTTTTAAATAAGTTTAACATAAAAAATTTAATTTAAAACTTTGAAATCTACAGTATAAATATTTTGAATATGGAGTGAGAAAATACTTTGATTATTAAGTATAATAATACCCTTAATTATATTGCGAAATAGTTTTGGGACAAAGGCCTCTATCTTGTTAGTATTAGGGAGCCCTAGAGCCCTAGAGCCCCCTCTATAGTCCGATGTTTAACACAGCGTTTTCCAAACTGTGAGGCGCGCCTCCCCAGGGAGGCGCGGACTAGTCTAAGGGGAGGCGCGAATATTGGCCACCAAGATCAATTTTCCAAATGATTGCTCGTTTTATAAAATAATAAAATAATTTAGAAGATTCTGGGACGGAGTTTTTAATTAAAATAATAAATATGAATAAATAAAAAAATATTTTTATATATAGCCTTATTATATTTTTTAGTATTAAAAATTTTTGTTTTTGTATTATTTTATTAAATGTATAGGGGAGGGGGGGGAGGCATCATACGATTAAATATTTTTAAGGGAAGCGTTGTAACATAAAGTTTGGAAACCACTGGCCTAAAGTAAGACTCATTCTAGAAAATTATACCTACTATGTGTAAAACCCAAAGGCGGATCCAGGGAAGTTTTTTAGGGCTTTTGACTAGACGCGAAGCTCGTGGAAGGCGATTATAGCATTGTTCATTATTTTATTTATTAGGATTGGATAAGGGGGTGAAAAATTTAAAAAAATATTTTTTAAATTTATTTTAGCTAAATCGAAGCCAAATAAATAGAAAACATTCAAAAAATAGAGTTGATTATTATTTTGATTAGGGGGGGGGGTGAAGGGTTGGTTAATTATTTAAGACAGGCCTTGGAATATTCCAAATCACTTGTTGACATTCTTTTCCATCTCTAAATATAGTTAGATTAGAGAAAAAGGTATTTTTTTACTTTTAATAAAAAGGGAATTATTTTTTTCATCTGTTTTATTCCTATACAAAGAGATAAGAGAGACGAATCTCTCGTTCAGTCGAGTCGAGTGCGTTGCCGGGCTGCAGGCGCTGCCTTCTTTTTTGTGTTTAAAGTGAATCAAAGTGAATAACTAATATAGTGTAACCCACCCTGACTTCACCGTCAACCAGCACACCCCCTTGAGTGTCTTATTAAAGGTAATTATTATGCATTTTATCGTTGAAAAATAAAAAAATTGATAGAAACAAATAATTTAACTGCGAAAAACGATTCTTTTGAATATGAAATTAAATATTTTGTCTAAGGGTATTTTCACTAAGGGTAGAGGGAGTATATAAGTTGTTGAAAGGGGGAGGGGGAGTGTAGGTGTCATTGAAAAAAAAAAAATATTATTTTTTTATTTTTTATCATTTTTTTTTAACACGTTTTTTTTCTCATTCACACTCACATACACATTCACACAGTCTTTTCGGCAACTCAGGCCATATAAGACTTTTTACTTTTACACAGGGGTGGATTAAGGGTTGGAAATTAAAATAAAATAATTTCAAAATAAAATAAAAATAAAAATAATTATTTATAAATGTATTCAAATTATTTTGAGAGTAATTTCGCGGTGAAGGCTCGCATTTCCTTAAAGGGGGGTATGCCAGGGGGGGGGGTTAATGCCCCATCCCCTATAATGCACAAAGATATTAATGTTTTTTAATACTTTTACTAAAAAATTAGTGCATTCCGTTTGAGTTAAAATTTATATTCAATATTTAGCAAATAGCATAGTGGAGTAGAAACATTTTTTTGGGGGGGGGGGTTTACTCGGGTTGCGGGGGAGTAGAACTTTTAATGCCTTTCTAAAATTTCTTATTACTTAATTTTTGAAGATTTCGAAACTCTCATAAACAGATAATAATAACACTGGGCAACTTAGGAACCCCATCGAATCCCTTGCAGAATTTTGTAGGGATTTTTTTCATTAGGTAGAAAAGTAAGATATGATTAGTCCACTTAGAATTTTACTGGGGTGAGTTACCGGATCTTTTTGTATATAGAACTAATCTCAACTCGGATTTTAATTTTTACTTTCTCTTACCTATATGAAGTTAATATACATATATATAGAGAGAAAGTATTGGATTCATGTCAAAAATTCGATGTCGAGATTGTGATGGATATACACGTTTTGAGGTATTAAAAATTTTTGTTTTTGTATTATTTTATTAAATGTGTGGGGGGGGGGAGGCGTCATAAGATTAAATATTTTTAAGGGAGGCGTGGTAACATAAAGTTTGGAAACCACTGGTTTAACATATTATATATCATTTTACTCGGGATAAAGTCTTGTTTCTGAATATATAAAAAAATTATAGGTTATGTAAGAAAAAAATATTAGTCCCCCCTAGAGCTCCCCTCCCCTAATGGTCCGATGTTCACCAAAAGCTTTTCAGTTCTTTGCCTCTACCCCTAGTTTATGGGCGCAAAATTTCAAAACAATTGAATGAATAGTTTTTGAGATTTCGTTGACGAAAAACACATACACCCCCCCCCCCCACACACACAAAGACATCATTCCAAAAACTACTTAAATGGATTCAGGGAACCTCAAAACTCATTTTGGCAGCTTCAGAAAAATTTTTTTACGATTACATAAACTTAAACTGCCCAACCTATGGTTGATGGGTAGAAGTCAAAAGAGCCTAATTTCTACTATCATATCCTGTTTTAATTTGTTAATAATGACAATTTAAATCCCATTAGAACTCTGAGTCGATTACAAACCCATAGTCAGCAAATTCCTCCCTATACTAAATAAAAATTTGCTGACAAATGGATAATATTCTAGGTAATCAATTACACGATAGCGTGGAAGAAAAATGCTCTGGGCCTGTCGCCTTTTCTAACTGGGGATAATTTATTGCATATAACTCTTTAGGTCCAGGGAGGTTTCTGGTCGAAAACTTTAATTTTTATTATTAGGCCTCGGGTTCCCCCGGCAGTCCGATGAATATTTATTTAAATAAGATACCGAAAAAACTTTTAAACTTTAAAAAATATATTTTTTTGTTTTGATTTATTTAATACAGTAGAGTCTTGCCTGGTTTCGATACTCCGGCATACCGGCTGTTGCTATCTTCGGGATATTGCAGCAAAAGCAAAATGTCATTTCAAGAAAAAAAAATATTAAATTTTGTAGGATAGGTGAAAAGGTGAAGAAAATCTGCAGCTAGTTGTATTTCATTATTTTATTCCCACCACGTTGACGTTTCGATCCCAGTTGGGATCATCCTCAGAACAGTTGGGTGTTATGTATGTGTTTATTTGTAAATTTCAATCATATATTATATCTTAACTAATATAATTTATTTGTATTTATTTATCTTTGAGTTCTGTATATAATATATGATTGCAATTTACAAATATACATGTATATTTAAATTGGGTGTTATGTATGTGCACATACATAACACCCAACTGTTCTGAGGATGATCCCAACTGGGATCGAAACGTCAACGTGGTGGGAATAAAATAATGAAATACAACTAGCTGCAGATTTTCTTCACCTTTTCACCTATTCTGATTGAATTACCAGCTATAAGCCCTACGTATCTATTAAATTTTGTATTATATTTTGAGAATCCAGCATAGGGCTCTCCTATTTCGACCGGATTAGCAAAACTACTGTATAATCAATCTTTTTTCACATTAATTTTTTTTACTTTCTCTTACCTATATATATGTTAATATATATAGAGAGAGAAAGTATTGGATGCATGTCGAAAATTCGATGTCGAGATTTTGATGGATATACACGTTTTGAGGTCCCCTGAACGCAAAAAAGTGGTTTTCCCGACATGGTCTGTCTGTTTGTGTGTCTGGGCTCAATTTAAAAATGCACTTTTAATCAAAATCGACCAAAGAGTACTAGTACTTTACTGATGTACCTTTTCAGATTTTCTCCAAAATTCGCTCCAACGATTTTGATTAAAATTCATAAATCAATTATTTTTTAGATGCTTTTTAAAATGTATATTCTCATTTTGGCATTGAAATCTTCTGAAGACCACTTTACTCTTGTACTTTATAGAAAGATAGAAGAGGTTGGTAACGAAATATAAATATTTTCCCATGTTTATAAATATTACATCTTAAATTCAAATGTATCGTACTGTCGGAAACTAAATATATCTCGACACAAAAAAAATCTGGTGTGACAAGCACAGAACACAACTTTCGAATACCGAAGGTAAGAGAAAGTTGTGTGCTGTGCGACCAATCACACCAGACTTTTTATTCTAAAAAGTCATATTTATATTCAAACCTTATCGTAATGCTGACCCAGTTGAAAGGTAAAAGACTCTCAGAAAAGAAGACAATAAGTTGTGGACCCCCCCCCCCCCCCCCCCCCCCCCATCCCCCACATGGATGTGTTTTTTTGCCAATAAGAAACAAGTTATTTAAGTCTTTGGCCGAATGGATTAATAAAAAAAAAAAAAAAAAAAAAAAAAAAAAAAAGTTATTTAAGTGGAAGGAGTTGGTTGGCTCTGAGTCGGAAGTCGTCCACCCTCCGTTGGTGACTCTTCCGTATTATTCTATTTTGCCACTCACACACACAAACTGATTCTGGCTTATTGCCCTTTATCCCTTCGGGTCTTTTTTTTTTCACCCCCGCCATTTCACTTTAAGGGATGATTTATCACGATCGCTTTTGTTAGGTCATCGACACACATTCACACACACATACGCCTATAAATTTAATCAATTACTGCTTCAACGATTATTGAAAGTCAAATTTTAAAATATTAATTTTCACCTACTGAGTGATGACTTTAGTACTATGAAAAATGTAATATTAAATGGGTTTGAAATTTGAAGTCTCGGTGAATGATGTATTCGTTTATTATATAAAAAAAGTAAAAAGTAACGTGACCTTCCAGCACCTGTATGATGTAGTCTATATAACTATGTTTTCTGGTGATTTTTATCTATTTTGCTATAGTTTTCTGGTCGAGTGGCGGATCATAAGCAAGGCGCCTAGGGCCCCGTCGAATTTGGGGGCCCCCAAAATTGATTATCATATTAATTTTGATCTTTATATAAAATTTCATTTCATTTTTATAAAAAATTTATCAATTGACTTATGAAATTCAATATCATTATTTTAATGTTTCTTGTAACATTATATTTCCTCTCATATTAGGTGTAGCTATCAATTTTATGTAAAAAACAACATAATTCAATAGTAATTTTTTTCCAAATGATATTTGGTATTATTTTTCAACAATAATTGACAACAAAGTATTAATTTAAACCTAAAGGGTTAGGTCTAGAGGGGGGGGGGTTTGCAATTAAAATAAATATAGATTATTAATTATTTATTAAATATAATTATAATTATTTTCCTTATACATGTATAAGCTCATTTAAAAAAAAATTCACAATGGGAAAAGTAGCCTATATATGGACCTTGTTATGCAATGGTGTGTCAAAGACCAAACATCGAGTTTTGAGAAAATCAACATTAAAGTTTTTTGTTTTCATTGGATTATATATAATATTTCTTGTCAATTGTGCAAGTAACATTAAATATAAATTTTTTTAGGACATATTTCATAAAAAATACTATTAAATATAGCATTTGAAACAATATTCCGTGCTTAACTCAATTTTGAATTTTTTGGTCCTTGGCACACCATTGCATAACAGGGTCTATATATGTTTTTAATAGATAAAAAATTTTCAGGCCAAGCCCCCCTGGGCATTGGCCTCCCCTGCCCCCCTCTGGCTACGCCCATGGGAACCACTGATCTACGTAGATTAATATTTAAACATAACTAAAAATTATTCTTTGATGTGAAAAAAAAATTTAAATCAATTGATTTGAAAAACAAAAAATTAAAAAATTAAATACAAATACTACCCTAAACCTAATTAATTTTTTTTTTTTTTTTAATTTTTTCTCTACAAATATGATTTTCTCTAAAATATGATTTTATTAATATTCGGTTGATGAAATGTCTATTTTTTTTTATACTTTAAAGCAAATAAATAAATAAAAAATTAATTATTTTTTTTTAACTTGATAATTCATATATCTCATTCACCCTTTATATATATATATACACATACACGAAACTTTTTTTTAAGCCACATGTGAATGGTATGGTGTTAATTATTCCAGATTTTATCAAATAAAATTCTCTATTTGTGTTTGTATAAGTTATATAAAGTAATAACTTTTTTTATAATGTTATAAACTTTTTTTTTCCATCAAATATCCTCGGGAGATTTTTTTTTCATAGAAATCTGGTCAAATGAAGTAAGTTTTGAGATAACACCTGATTAATTTATGCGACTTTTTGAAATGATTAAAAACTTTTTTTTTTGCTTCGAGTTATAATTTTTATTTTTTACTTTCTCTTACCCTATGTTTAATATTATGTTAGAAATATTTATTTACTGTAGTCTACTTTTTTTTTTATTGAATTGACATAGACTCCTATTTTTTTCTCATTTATTCTAAGGAAATTTTGTATTTTCCAGTGACCAGGTGTTTCGGAATCACTGGTTGAGAGCATAGGCGCCGGAACTGGGGGGGGCACGGGTACATTGCCCCCCCCTGGCATCCTACAGGGGGGGGCAGGGGGGGGGCAAAATTTCTTCTTTTATTTCATTTAGTTTTAAAAATGATATATTTTAAAATTTTTTTTATTTAAATTTAAAAAAAATTAAAAAAGTAAGAAATTTTTTTATTTTATATAGACCTATTGTATTTCTAAATTCTAAATACATTTTATATGGAATTAAAATAATAAAATTTAGATAACATGAAAACTTGAGACTTTATGCCTTGGAAAAAAAAAATTAAAATAAAGAAAATTAAAAATATTTATTTCCTTCAAATAGTAAATAACAAATCTACTATATAGCCTAAAAAAAATTTTGATTAAATAATTTGCATATTGTTAAACTATATATTTGTAAAAGTTAAATATAAAGGACTACAGACTATTTAGTGTAGTTGATTAACAGTTATAAGAAGAAAAAAATGAAACGTCGATTTATTGATGATTATTTTAAAAAAGAAACAGGTAAGAATGGCCGTAGGCCTACTCTTAAAAACTTATTTTTCTTCGCCAAAAATATACGTACGCTAAAAATTTAATAAAAAAATGAAAATTTCTTATTATATCTGGTTCTTTCGTAGGCTCTTTAGAAAAAGGAAGCATTAGCACGGGTAGTCCTTTGCACCATGAGCATCGCCCTAGTACCAGCAGTAACATTTCTTCCACAAACACCATAGGTATTAATATAATAATTTCAAAAAATCTGGTGTGACTGGCGCACAGCACACAACTTTCTCTTACCCTTCGGTAAGCGAAAGTTGTGCACTGTGCTGGTCACACCAGATTTTTTGTGTCGAGATATATTTAGTTTCCGATAGCACCTTAGTTTCAAACTTGGATTTTAAATGTTGACTGCTTGAAATAAACTATGGTTATTTTTAAAAATTTTAATCTCATATTTGGACATTTTATACACAATAGAGAATCGTAAATAAATACAAAATTTCATAAGAATTGGAAAAAAATTTTAAATGCCTAAAAAGTTTCAAAGGGGACCCCCTTTTGAATCGAAATTAACATAAAATCCCTATAGGAAATTAACATTAGGCCTATGAGAGAAGGCGGAGAGACAGCGATAATGTTTGCAAGTGAGAGAGAGAGATATATATATGTTTTCTCCTAACAATTAAAGACACAAATAAATGGGAATTTAAATAATAATTGATTTTTAATCTAATAAAAAGAAAAAGATTTAAATTCTGTTACCATGGCAACCATTTCTCCTATCTTTCCTATGAAGAACAAGAGTAAAGTGGTCTTCAGAAGATTTCAACGGCAAAATGAGAATATACATTTTAAAGAGCATCTAAAAAATAATTGATTTTTGAATTTTAAAAAAAATCCTTGGAGGGAATTTTGAGAAAATCGAAAAAAACTGAAAAAGTACATCAGTAAAGTACTAGTACTTTTTGGCCGATTTTGTTCAAAAGCTTATTTTGAGCGTGTCCCGGGAGGTGCCTAAGTTAAATATAAAATTTCAATCCCGTAGCTCAATTCCTTCATGCTAAAAATCTGACCACACACACACACACACACACCCACACACACACACACACACACACACACCCACAACAGACCAAGTTGCGGAAACCACTTTTTTGGATTCAGGGGACCTCAAAACGTGAAGATCCATCAAAATCTCGACATCGAATTTTTGACATGATCCCAATACTTTCTCTCTCTATATATTTCATATATAGGCTAAGAGAAAGTAAAAAATGAGTCATTATGCTTGTTTATTGTTTTGTTGCCTTGCTCAGAGATCGGAAATTCAATTAAATAATTTATTCATTTATTTAACAGAAAACATCGCCGATGATCCATCTGCTCCTGTAAAGAGTGTTTCTTTTGCTTTTACTAAAAACACACACGAAAAGATATGCTCTTTAAACGAACCGTATCAACCTTTGGATATTCCTCCATGGACCCAATCTGGACGTAATCATAATTTTCAGAATGAGTGGTTCACAACATACCCTTGGCTTCATTTTGACTCAATGACTAAAAGTATTTTTTGTTTCATATGTGTCCAAGCGCTAGGAAAAAAATTAGTAAAATGTGAAAAAAATCATGAAACAAACTTAGTGATTGATGGGTATAAAAACTGGAAAAAAATTATCATAAAATTAAAAAGTCACGAAAAATCTGCTTTTCACAAAGAATCATTTATAAAATTAGAAGCACTGAAGAAAAATACTCCAATTATTTCCTTATTATCTGAACAAACATTATCTGTTCAAATACAAAATCAAATCGCTCTAAAAACAATAATAACCTCAGCATTATATTTAGCTCGTCAGGGAATTGCATTTAGAGCACATGATATTAATGAAGGAAATTTCATTCAATTATTACGTCTCAGGGAAAATGACATTCCAGAATTAAAATTATTTTTAAAACACAAAAAATCATATAATTCTTCAGATATTCAGAATGAAATATTGAGAATTATTTCCCATGATATTTTGCGTAAAATTATTAAAATAATAAAAAAAAGAGGAGAATATTCTCTCATTGTTGATGAAACCAATGATGTACAGGGAAAAGAACAAGTTTCTATATCGATCAGATCTGTAGATGAAGATACTCTTGAAATTGATGAGTTTTTTCTTGGTCTCTATGACACTCACTCTATGACTGGGGAATCATTGTATAATATTATAAAAGACATGCTTATTCGTTTTGATTTAAGTATGGATCTCTTGCGAGGACAATGCTATGACGGAGGATCAAATATGACCGGAATAAAAAACGGTGTCAAATCAAGAGTGTTGGCAGATCAACCAATGGCTTTATTTATTCATTGTTCAGCTCATTCTCTAAATTTGGCTGTGCAGGATTCTTCAAAAAGAATTCCTTTAATACGTGATTGCCTTCAATGGGTAAACGACATAGGAGTTATTGTCAAAGAATCACCAAAACGATCACATAATTTTCATGAGATTGCTAAGGCTCATGGAATAGAGAAAACTGGCCCTCGGCCATTATGCCCAACCCGTTGGACCATCAGACATACTTCATTGTCAGGGGTTATCAATACTTACCCTGCTGTTTTGGACTTTCTATTTTCATTAGCATCTTGTAATGATGATATAGGGTCCAAAGCCAGGGGACTTTATGATCAATTATCAAAGGGTTCTATATACTTTGGAATTAGACTTAGTTATCTAATGTTTTCTTTAACTGATCAATTGAGCAATGTTCTTCAAAGTGAAACGCAAACTGTAGCTGGGGCAAAGGAAGCTGTTGAGTTAGTTTTAGAATCTTTAAAAAAAAAACGCTCAGAACAATTTTTTAATGAAATGTGGAAGGATGTAAAGAAAAAAATAAAAGAAATGAATCTTGAGGAGCCCTCGTTACCGAGAAAGCGAGAGATTCCTAAAAAATTTCTATATAAACCTAACGAGTCTGAACACAAGTTCACGTCAATAGAAGAATATTTTAGAAAAACTTTCTATGAAGTTATTGATGGGATAATCAACGAGATTGAATTAAGATTCTCCCAACCGGGGTTTTTAAAATATCTACAAATCGAAAAAATTGTTATTTTAGAAACCCGTTTTTGGGACCAATCTGTTATAGATATTTTAAAAGAATATGAGTTTGTAGAAGAAAAGGTCAAAAGAGAATTTGATTTCTTTAGGGAATTAATTCCTCAAGCTAAATGCTTGAATGATTTTGTAATAAAATACAAAAATCTTAATCAAGAATCAAAAAAATTATTTCCTAACCTGAGAAATATTCTAAAACTACTTTTAGTGATCCCGGCCACATCAGCAACCGCTGAGCGCTCATTTTCTATGTTAAGAAGAATAAAAACATATCTTCGCTCAACAATGACGCAAGAACGATTAAATCATGTATGCATAATAAATACATATCCAGAAATCGTAGATGAAATAGATATCCAAAATATCATGGCTACATTTATAAATAGTAATGACTTTAGAATTCAACATTTTGGCAAAATTAAAAAATAATTTCCATGATTTATAAATAATATTATTATTGATATATATATATATTTATATAAATAAAAATTGTATTCAAGCAAATGTTTCTTTTTAATTATTATTACTCTTATTAAACCTTTTTTTTTTATATTCTTTCCCTTTCAATCACATCACTTTTTTTTTTTTTTTTTAACATTCACACTTTTTTCTCATTCACACTCACATGCACCCACACATTCATACAGTCTTTTCGGCTTAGGCCATTTAAGACTTTGACGATAACAGTTATGAATATATATTATTTGGGGTCCAGGCATTCTTATTTAAGCCATTTGGTATCCAAATGCCTTAAATAAAATCATCGGACTGCCTGGGGTCCGAACCCGCGACGTTCGGTATACGAGGTTAGCACTCTAACCCCTACACCAAGCCCCGAGGGCAATCATATCATCTCCATATAGGAAGAGGTTGCCCCCCCCCTGATTCAAATTCGTTCCGGCGCCCCT
>JAKCPI010002152.1:0-42916 GCA_023213315.1 Euborellia annulipes | reverse complement strand
AAATATTAATAACAAATTTGTTCTAGGAGTCACAAGTTCGTTTCCCGGTTTAAGCGATGAACATTTTTCTAAATTTAATTGAATACCAATTAATTTAGAAAAGTGGGACAATTTAAATGTCCTCGGGCCCGAAAAGTTCGTAAATAAATAAATAAATAAAAATTTGAATCAAATTGTTGCTATTTTTAATTAATTATTTGATAGTAATGTTTCTTACTATCGATTTTATGTAAACAAATCCATTTAAGAGTAATAATTTATTTTTCGATAGATAAATATTCAAAACAAGATTTGGAAATTTTTAATAGTTGTCCTTGGCATACAACCAATTAGTTTGCCAAAATACAAATGTAAATATTTACAGGTTTGTTTTGATTTTCTTTTACCTATCCTAACCTGAATTTTAGCTCAGATGATTTGGAGAATAAATACATTTCTAACAAACAAGACATAGGAAATCCCATCGTTTCAAGGTTAAAGTGACTCAACGCACACGCTTGTGAGGTTGCCAACAAATTCAGTGCCATTATTTCTTACAAATAACAAAATAAATAGAATAAAGAATTCTCTATGATATTTGTTTTCTTGGGTAATATAATTAGGTAAACTGTATATCCGTGGAGATGGATCAAAGTCACAATTGTTCTGAAGAATAAGGCGAGCGCCGTGGATTACTCAATTAGGCAACCAGCGTTACAATCAAGGGATGCAAACGGTATACTGCAAGGGTAAAGAAAATACCCAGACTATTTACCTTCAAAATGAGAAAATTAACCAGGTCTTTTATTATTGGGCAATACTAATATTTTGAGCCTAGCGAGTTCATTCAAATTTAGGTAAATAAGGTATCAGAAGAGTATTTAGAGAATCGCTATGTGCTTTGAGCTCTAATGTTATGCATTTGTTGTGAGAGGAATTAAAATTATATAAACAATATTAACAATTTATTTTAAAAAGGAAATTTTTTATGCTCTAAAATTTCAAGAGCCAGAATAGGTACGTCAGTTCTATATAGTTAATATAAGAATAAATCAATTTATGAGAACATTTCTCTGAAATTTATTTCATTATTAATTATTTTAAAAATTTAAAGATAGAAAAAAAAAACCTCTAGGCGTCAGCTATGTGGAGATACTTAGAGACAGATAAGATTTGGGCACAACTAAAGATAGCGACTGCATTTTATCAGTATTGTTGCGTTTTTATGTAAAAATAAACATATACTTTGACAATCACCTACTTTTATTACTTTTTTTTAATTACTTCACCTTTAGATAGGTTTCTTGTAAAAATATTTTTTCAAACAAAATATGTTTCAAATAACGAATAGGACAATTTTGTATTCGGGCATTATTTTGCTCTCTCTTGTCAATAATTAATGTCAGAGGTGACACGTTGTGGTTACTCTAGGGCAGTGGTTTTCAACCGGTGTGCCCCGGCTTCCCGCGTGATTGGCTAAGGGGTGCCGCGAGTTTTTTTGAGATAAACAAACAAAAAGTACCCTATAATTGGACCGTTTATTTTGAAAGTGGGTGTAAGTCCATTTTTTATTGTTTCGAGAAAATGAAAGGTTAACATCTGTTTAGCCCACGGGGGCGTGGTGGAGGTTAGCGTGCTAACCTCATATACCAAACGTCGCGGGTCAAACCCCAGGCAGTCCGATGAGGGTTTAAGCCATCTTGATACCAGATGGCTTAAATAAAAATGCCTGGACCCTAATATATATAAATTCATAAATAACGGTTATCGTAAATGTCTTATATGGCCTGAGCTGCCGAAAAGACAGTGTGAATGTGTGTGTGAGTGTGAGTGTGAATGAGAAAAAAGTGTGAATGTTTTAAAAAAAAAAAAAAAAAAAAAAAAAAAAAAAAAAAAAAAAAAAAAAAAAAAAAAAAAAACATATGTTTATTAAAAAATCTATTTACTGACCAATTTTCAATTGTACAAAACATGGGAATTTTTTAAGAAATTTATCATAGCTATACATAGAAAATTTACATTAATTTATGAATAAATTATGTGATATCTCATTTTTTTTTTTTTTTTTTTTTTATGGACTTACACCACTTTCAAAATAAACGGTCCAATTAAGCTAACAAAAGTATTGATGTATTTTTACTCAGTGACTGTAATAAAGTTTACTATATTTTATTATAGTGTATAATGTTATTCCCAAAAGTGCCGTGAACTTCAAAAGGTTGGGGGGGGGGGGGACCCCGGTGGAAACCGAAACTGGTTAACCGGGTTTTTGGTTGATTTTCAAAATCCAAAAAACAGAATTTTTTTTTTAATTTTATTTATTTTTTTTATTTTTTTCTTCAGTAATACTAGTACCCGGTATATAAATTAGCCCGTGACCCTTGGTTCAGAGAAAAACATTAACTTCTAGTGCCTGAGGTTTCGGGTTCGCTTCCCGTCTCGTCCCAAACGAGAAAAATATATTTCATTTGAATTGGAGATCAATCATTTGAAATAAATAGGGATGTGGTCTAAATGGCCTTAGATGCCGAAAAAGGCCTTGTGTGTGTGAATGGGAAAAAAAGTGGGAGTGTTTACAAAAAAAAATAGGAATGAAAAATATTTTTTCCCTTGGATGAAGATCCTGCTTCTTTTCTTTGCTTAACCATATTTGTACGAATAAAAAAAAAAAAAAACTCTTCTATTAATAACATAATATTAATATATTCACTTAAATGTAAATGACGTAACACACGGATCTATAAAAATTATAGGCTCTATAATTATAATCTTTTGTTTCTTTTTTTGATGAGTGAATATAAATTGATATTTCTGACAATTTTCTCTCTATATACTAAAATTAAGCACTATATATAATCTCCGTTTGATCACTTTTATATCAAAAATTGAATATTAACGAAAAGTTTGGACCATTGAAAAAATATCCCCCCTTCTGATTGTAGATTTTCTCTTAAGGTGCGCGTCTCGAAAAGTCGTTAGAAAGCTTTTGACTACCGAGATCCTCTAGGCGGCAAGAGATGGCGTTAGTTTTTTCCATAGGAATACATGGGATAAATTCCATTTCATTCTAGAGCTTCCAGCTAATTAATTAAAGGCAAAAAATTAATTATTCTTTAACATAATGATTACTAATTTAATTATCTACAACTTATAGAGCTCCTTTTTTTAAAATATCTTTTATTTAATGAGATTAATCTAAAAAAAAAATTTATTTATTCGAAAATCAAAAAAAGGGCTTCTATAAGTTGTAGATATTTTAAATAGCTTTAATTTAAAAAAAATTTGAGGCCGATAGCTTCAAAATTGTGGCCGCTGGAAAGTCCCAAAATTAGCACCCCGAGACGCGCACCTTAAAATATTTAAAAATATATGTATAAAATTTCATTATAATTCCTTTACAGTAAACATTCTATTATAAAATCCAAGTGCGTAATAAACATATATCATTATTTATGTATATTCAGTCGATAATAGTGTACTTTAATCTTCAAAAAGAAAAGTCCTAGTTGATAATTAATATGGAATCAGGAAGGATGAGAGAGTAACCTAGATTCTTGGCAAAGATTTAAATTTAAATGCGGGGAGATTAAAAAAAAAAAAAAAAAAAACATTCGCCATGTTTATAATAAAGAGATTCAATTAAAAAAGAAAACAATATTATGAAATGATTTGGCGTTTATCAGTAGAAGAAATGATAAATATTTTGGATGAGGAGACTTTCTGTCTTCATAATGACCAACTAACGAGAGAATAAGAGAAAAAGAGAGAGAGAGAGAGGTGACGCCATAGGCTATTCATAGCTGAAGAGATAATATTTATTTGCCGCGAGAAATAAACATTTGATAAAAATAGCGAAGAGGAGCTGAGCAGCACAAGAGGCAAAGAGGCAAGGCGTGAGAAGCATCCCAATCGCCACATCACCACATCAACACACTTATTATGCGAATATTTATCCCTTATATATTGTATTATTAATAATAATCCTCGTATCATATCGGCTCTCGGCCCTCTTTTCCAGATATGAACGTCGCATTTAGTTCCGCATTCAAGTTACTTAATTCAAGGTTATTTTTAATTTTAAATTATTATAATATCAGAATTTGTAAAAATTACTTTTCCACATTATTCTTACTTTAGAGGAGAAGGAGGAGGAGCAAAAAACATTTAGGGCCGGTTGCTTCACTTCTAGTCAACTTGCAAACTTATCCGACCGATAGCAAATAATCGATATAGTAAACAAGAACACACTTAAGCTTCGAGTTAAAAAAAAATGAGTATTTTTTTTTACATGTAATTAGCTATTTGATGTATAGGGAAAGTTTTGTGAAGTTGGCAACTTAAAAAGGCATAATTTATTGTCGGAGAGCTGACGACAAAAATGGGCAAAAGTTTTCTGATATTTTTCAGAATAGGTTGCATTTTTGTGATGGTCTAGCACAGGGGTGGGCAAATACTTTTAAGCGCAGGCCAAAATGAAATCTTCAAAATGTCTCCCGGGCCGGAGGACTATCCCGCGTACTCTTTCCACACGCGAATGTTTTGGGTGGAGTTTTTTCCCTGACCAAGAAATTTTTTTGACAAAAACACTATAAGTATAGATAGATTTCGTCATGTAATTTTCATGTAAAATATTGTACATTATATCAGACTGATGAAGAGGACAAATGTTCTCGAAACTAGTTTCTGTAAATTAAATAAATAAATCAATGGAATTTATATTTCAGCAGAAGACAATCATTTTATTGTTTTAAACATTTCAATTTAAGAAAATCCTGCTAATTTCGGCAAACATAACCTTTCAAACTATAAGTATCATTTTAAAGCATTTGGACTTTCTTGGCCAAAAGAGCGGCATACCAAGGCACCCAAATGAACGCACCAACACCATGGCAAGATATATACTCGCAAATAAAAGCTCATTCAAAAAATACCTGGTACCAATCATGGAAGCAAACATTACAAATAACAGGTTCAGCACTGGCAAAACTGAAATCCTCAATTGCGCCACCCTGGTTCACTCCATATACAGACCTAGACAGATCTATAATCACAGCAATAAACAGGATAAGAATCAATCACACTCCGGCCCACCTTGCAAGATTTAACATAATACCCTCACCACTGTGCCAATGCTCTAACATCCCATCAACACCGTACCATATCATTTGTGAATATCCACTTCACGAAAATAACCGGAAGAAATATGCACTAAAAGTTAATCCAAACTTCCGAGACCCCACAAAATTTCTGCAGTTCCTAAAATCTCCGCAACCGGAAGACCTTCAAGACTTAAGCCTCTTCATCACAGCCTCAAAAATCATTCTATAATCTAGCAACAGACTTTTGATCATATTCTTGATAAAAGTGTTATTGAGAGTCATTTAGTTTGTACGGTGTTTTTTATTATTCATGTTTTTTTGCCAAGTGTTCTTCATATTTACTTATTTGTAATATTTTCTTTTTCTTTTCAGTCCACCAGTAACGATTTAGGTCCCAATATTAGGACCATCATCAAAAAAGGGACTGTTATGTCATAATACATTGTTATTTAAAGAGTATGTTATATTCAGTATATTCAGTTTTGAGTATAATTTATATCACGCAGTTAGTCCAGTCCAAATCTGATGGATGGCCAAAAGCTTAGGTCTGGATTAATAGACTTAATGAAATATGTACTTATTTTTATTTTAATTTATACTCTCCATTTAGTGAATATTTTATTTATAAAAAAAAAAAACAATAGTTCCTAAATTCGAGTTATCAATGAATTCAATTCAATATGTTAATTAATAATGAAATACAGTATTTAATCTGTTTAAAAAAAAAAATCTATATGATATAATATGTACTATGTTTGAACTGTCACAAACAAGATATCAAAATTACGGATTTATTTATTATAAAAACATTGTTTAACATTTCCCACAAACTAGTAGAGGTTAGAAAAAAAATGGTTTGGAAGGTATTTAATTAATAGAATAGTAAGTTATAATTTGCATTTCGAATGAATCTTAAATAAGTAGTATAATATTCAAAAAAAAAAAAAAAGAACTAAAGGAAGTCAATTCAAATTTTTGTATAGGGTGTTAAAATAAAAATAGACTATATAAATGCGCAGAACTTGTAATTTTTTTAATATATTTTAATTAAAGATAGAAAAGCAAGGTCGATTTAAATTTAATCTTGTATGACATGAGTAGTAAAAAAAAATACAGGTAAAAAAAAAATTTGGATTTATTTTAAAAATGCATTAATATAAATAGTATGTTAATATTGACAAGACACAAATATCTAATTAACGAGATGAAATAAATAGTCGAGACTTGGAAAATTTTGATAAAGTGACGAGTTGTTAAAGTCCTACATTGCGTTTATAAATACTTAAAAGAGAGATAATAAATATTTTTCCATTTATCAAATAAGTAAATAGGCACACAATAAGAGTGAAGTGAAAGATTTATATTTAAATTTAAAATCCTTGAGAAAGAAAATTAGCTTTATATAGAAAAAAAATCTGGTGTGACTGGTCGCACAGCCCACAACTTTCTCTTACCTTCGGAAATCGAAAGTTGTGTACTGTGCTTGTCACACCAGATTTTTTGTGTCGACATATATTTAGTTCCCGACAGTATGGTACATTCGAATTTCAAGTTTTTTTTTTTAACACACTCACACACATTCACACAGTCATTTCGGCAACTTAGGTCATTTAAGACTTTGACAGTAACCGTTATTATTTATAATATTTTTGGGGGTCCAGGCATTTCTATTTAAGCCATTTGGTATCCAAATGGCTTAAATAAAATCATTCGACTGTCTGGGGTCCGAGCCTGCGAAGTTCCATTCATTGTTTTATATGAAATTTAGAGATATAAATAACTGCCGCATCGTTGATTTTTTAATTAAAATGTAAACCCCTTCCTTTCCCTCTACCGTTCCTCTATAAGGAAATATTCCTGCCAATTTCAAAACTCTAGCTATAAGGAAAGTTGAAATGGAGGTAAACAAAATGCGACACATCATTTTGTGTTTCTTATATTCATCCGGCCTTCAAATGTAAACAGAGAATTTTATTTAATCAATGATGATCATTTACCAAAAAAATTTCAATATTTTTATTTACTCATTTTTCTTAGTTGCCCGTGACCCCTGGTCATCATAGGTTTTCAGACAGATCGACACTCGGCTATTATATATATATAAAAAATTGGTTTGCAACTCCCGAAATGGGCCTCGTAATTTTTTTTTTTTTTTATTATCAATATTGACATTTGTCAACACCTCTAAAATCTTGGCCACGGGGAGGGGGGGGAGAAATTTTTCTGGATCGTCCTAGTTCATAACATTTTTATTCTCTAACACAGGTGAGAACAAAAGACACAGGTCTAAATAAAAAGCAGTGTTACAAAATGCAAAATAATGATCAACTTTAATGTATTTCTAAGAATAAACATGTATATAAAAAAAAGGATATTTATTTCTCAAAGAGGAAAAACATAAGGAAAAATTTTTTAAAACAATATAATCTACATATATAACATTGAAAGTCGATGTTTATTTGCTAAAGTTATTCCTAAACAAATTCATAATTATCAAAAAATTTATTCATACTTTTGAAATTATAAATGGCAAAGCAAGGTTTGAGAATTTAAACAATATATAACAAGTGGACAATATTTCAATTTAATAACTCGCAGAGATAATTATTTGTTTATTCCTGGTTCTTTCTTTAGAGATAATATGAGAAATCAATGGAGTAGGAGTACTTAAATGATGAAGCAATTGTTGATTACAAATACCAACAAAGTTAGAATGTTTAAAGTCCGGGTCAGGGTGGTCAGATAATCATGATTATTCGAGGAATAAATAAAGTAAACGCGAGAGAGTCAATAGACTCGTTCCTGACGTAGGTTTTAAATATAAACAAGAAGGGCACCTGCCGACATTCCTCAGCTGGGTCGAGTGTGTCAGTCAGCCCGGTCTGGAGGAGAGAGGTTAGGTTGGCTTGCGTTGCTTGCATGCTTGCTATGTGGTGTGCGTGTGCATGTGCCTGTGTTGTGGCGAGTTGAACGCATGATAATTGGTTCGTCCTTGGTTGCCCAGGACTCTCCTCTCCTCTTAAGTTCTTCTCTCTCTGGATTCCTCACTCACTACTCGCCTCTCCAATAAATTTTGCATTGACTTTTTTCAGATTTGTTGGTATCATTGAAAATAATAATCAAATAGACAGACCTACAACCTTCGCATACCTGGTTATAAGGTGCAATCCGGACTTTCCTTAAAAAATATTAATGGCAAAAGATTCGAAGATCGAAAATGCCAATCTTTAATGGCTACTCTAATTTCGAATGGCATAACGTCATCTTCAGTTCAGAAATGTTTCCTTGTATAGAAGACATTTGGTTTGGCTCATAGATTCTGGAGTTTTTCGATATTTAAATTAAACTTTTTAGTTTCAGATTAAAAAGATTTCTTCAACATTTCTCGAAATGTGACATGTTTCGGAGACATAGAATAATATTATCCCAACATCCAGTTTTCCTTTGTTCCCATGATCATCTGTGACTGAAGAATCTTCATGGCACCATTTCTTCTACAACTAATATTCTTCAAACATTTAATTCTAAACTATTTGATATTCATCGCTCTTCCACTCGTTCTTTTCCTAATATAAATGTAACACATAAATAAATGGACTTAATAAGTAGGGAAAGAGTAAGTAGAGGAACAGAAAATAAAAGCAAGTCTTTGGATGCCAAATGCCGAAACGAGATATTTCTGACAAAATTTATTCGTCCATCTTGAGTCCTTGTAGGCTTATAATTTAATTAGGCACAAAGTTGTCATTGGTGTTGTGGCCCAAAGGTCTGTGAACATCTATATATTTTATAAAAGAGCAAGTGTTTAAGCCAACATGAGAGTCTATTAGAGAATATCTCGTTGGATTAAACACCCTTTTATAAAATATACATGTGTACGGACTTTTGTGCTACCACACCAATGACAACGGGACAATGACAATGGGAGTTTCATTGTTTTGGAGACGCTCCTTCCTGGCTGCTACCTCCTGCCATTCTTTTAAGATATTAATCACAGCCACTTCCACACTCAACAAATACCAATGACAACTTTGTGCCTAATTATATTATAAGCCTACAAGGACTGAAGATGGATGAATAAATTTTGTCCGAATCTCCTTTCGCCATTTGGTATCCAAAGGCTCTTTTATAGGTGGATTCACACCGAGACCTCACTCAACTCAAGTCAAGTCAGGTCCCGGTGTGAATCCACCTTTATTTGCTCTTCCCGTACCCAGGTAGAAATTTATCTTAGTCGGACAAGTTATTAGCTTAGAATTAGCTTTATTTAAGCTTAGAGTCTAAGATAGTTTTTTAAGCTTATTTCTAGCTTATTATTAGCTTATTATTAGCTTGTTATTAGCTTATTATTAGCTTATTATTAGCTTATTATTAGCTTATTATTAGCTTGTTATTAGCTAGTTTCCTTAGGTTGCTGCTATCTTATTTCTAGCTTATTATTAGCTTGTTTTTAGCTTATTATTAGCTTGTTTTTAGCTTATTATTAGCTTGTTTTTAGCTTATTATTAGCTTGTTTTTAGCTTATTATTAACTTGTTTTTAGCTTATTATTAGCTTGTTTTTAGCTTATTATTAGCTTGTTTTTAGCTTATTATTAGCTTGTTTTAGCTTATTATTAGCTTATTTTTACCTTATTATTAGCTTGTTTTTAGCTAGTTTTCTAAGCTAATTTCAAGGTTCGTTTTTATCTTGGATATCTAGCTTAAAGCAACCTTACATTCCATTGATACTATAAGGTTGTATTGTATTCGAATAACGTAATTACTTTTATCTTAAGGTACTGACCAGGGCCGCAGGCAAACCCCCTCCCCCCCCTCCATAGCACCTGCTCTTCTATCAAATGTATATAAAAAAATTTTTAATTTGAGAAAAATCATTTTGAATAATTATTCTTAATAAATATAAATTTGGCAGAGTATCAGTATATTAAATAAAATTTAAATAATAAATTTTTTAATTACTTAGAATGAGTGTAAATAGTAATCTAATATTATTCTTGAATTTTAACTCTTTTATTTATAATTTAAAAAAAAGACCCCCTGCCTACCTGGAAAAACCCAAAAAGGAAGCATTTGTAAACAAAAGAATTTACAGTTAGAGTGGACACAGGCAGCTTTGGTCAGGTTAGTCTACTCTAAACTTTAGGCCTGATAGGATCGTGAATTTTTTTTTTAGAATTTAAATTTGTGTTTTAAAAATTCGAGGGGTGCAAACTAATTTTTAAATATCTCTTTTGCCCCCCCCCCCTGAAAGACGCTATTCATCATTTATGTAAGTATATTTATTACATATAAAATAAATAAGAAATAAGCCTAAATGATTAAATATTTTTTTTTTAGATTTTTAGGTCCAGTGCTAAGTGCTTGGTTTCATAAAGAATATAACATGGTGATTTATTAACTGCATGTTTTAAAAATAAATATATATTGATAAATTATGTGATTTCTCATTTTTTGTAAAAAGTGGACTTACACCACTTTCAAAATAAATGGTCCATATATATGTATTTTATATCTTTTGTTTGTGTTGGAAAAATATTTTAAATAAAAATTTTATTTTTTGCAAATACTTTTTTTTTTTAACTCAAAATACCATACCTTGCCCTTAGCTAGTTTTGTTAGCTAATTTTAAGCTTATTTTAAGCTAACAAAACAACCTTGCCCTTAGCTAGTTTTGTTAGCTAATTTTAAGCTTATTTTAAGCTAATTTCAAGCTTATTTTAAGCTAACAAAACAACCTTGCCCTTAGCTAGTTTTGTTAGCTAATTTTAAGCTTATTTTAAGCTAATTTCAAGCTTATTTTAAGCTAACAAAACAACCTTATTTTTAGCTAGTTTTTTTAGCTAATTTTAAGCTAATTCGGTAAGCTTGCTGCTAGCTATGCAAAGCGTTACAAAATAAGCTTAAACTAAGCTAATTTAGTTAGCTAATTTTAAGCTTAAACTTAGAAAATTAGCTTAATATTAGCTAGTTTTAAGGTTGAATTTCTACCTGGGTAATTGCTCTTTTCCTACTCGAAACATCAGTAGTAACTTCTCTCCAGATCGTAAATAGACTTAATTTAATGCATCGAAATTCAAAAAAATACACCCTCTGATTAGAATTGAAGAAAGACTCTTCCAAATAATAATCAACCTAGAGGAATAGTGTACATTTGTGAGAGTAAATAAATGAATGCCCTTTGTCAAAGAGGTAGAAGACGTTCTTCATTCAAGGGTAAGTGATTCGCTTGCCTTTCAGAGCGATAACATTTATTTAAATTATATTTGCTGCCAATTAATTTAAATAAATGGACTGAATCTATATGACATTAGTCTTTAAAAAAAGTTGAAATATATGACAAAGCAACCAATTTTTGAAAACAACTAACCAATAAAAACGAGTTTCATCATTTCATATATAAAATTAAACAAAAGAAAAATAATAGTCATTAGGAGATTAATTTATGGAAATAAATAGACAAATGCTAGTATATTTTAATAAAATATAATATATATTCTGAAAGTCGTTAACGCATTTAGCACGTGTAACCGTCTTTTAATTAATCATTTCACACATAAATTGTATGTTAATTAATGACTCAGAGTCATTTTTAGGTCTAAGTTTATACTAAGCTCTCACTATTGGAATATTTAAAAGAGAGATAAAGGTATAAAGCTGATGTTATTTTAAATATTTTTATCAATTGATAATAAGCTAATAAAATCAAGTTACTAATACAGTAGAGTCCCGGTAATCCGAACCTCGCTAATCCCAACTTCCGGTTAATCCGAACTCTTTTGCGTACGATTTTTTTTTTTTTTTTTTAAGAGGAATATAAATGAAGATTAGACATTAAAGGAACTTTATTTTATTAAAAAATACCCATTATAAAAAATAGAGAAATATTTGTATAAATAGATAGTAGTTTACAACGTTATAAATACGACTTTATTATCAAAATTAACTAATTGAAGCTTACAATTCCGGTTAATCCGAACTTCCCGATAATCCGAACGACCCTCGGTCCCAATTAGTTCGGATTAACGGGACTTCTACTATATATGCAGTGTTCAAAATTTTTAAGATTAATGCTAAAAAAAAAAAAACTTTATTTTGCCGCACTTGAACAATAAATTTAGACGCCATCCCCATGGGCGTAACTAGAGAATTTGGCTGGGGTGGGCCATGGGACCAGCCATCCTCGCTGGGGGGGGGCATGGGCCCAGCTTTCCTCCGGGGGCCTGGAAAGCCCCATATTTTCTCAATTTTTCTTGGGACAGGTAGCTTTCTGGGGGGGGGGCACGAGCCTTCTAGGGGGGCAGGCCCCCGCACCCCTAGTTACGCCCATGCCTATCCCTAAATTGTGAATTTCAATCGATTGGTAGTCAATTAACTTCAAAGTTTAGGGATGATCGAGACAATTTCTAGAAAATTGGAAAAAAAAACTAAAAAAGTATATCAGTAAAGTAATAACCGAATTTTCCTAAAGATAAGTCCTAGGAAAATTTCATATTGGTACCGGAAATAGTAAATATATATTTGAAATAAAAAAATCGTTAGATCCTGATGTGATTACTTACAAACAAACATTGCTCGTTTAATAGTGTAAGATCATTTCCTGCTGAGGAGTGGGGAGAACACCACTAAAGGTGAGTATATCCTAACTTCTAGCAAAAGAGGTGAATACTCTATCCCTGTGCTACGGCCGAGGGGCAATTATTATAACGTCGAATATCTAAACATATGCTATTGTTAATGTAAATTCACAACAATAATTGTAGTCACGAACAGTTGGAGTATATAAATTATATTGACCCAAAAATGATATAGGGAATTAACAATCTTTTCATCAATATTGACATATATCAGCAAAAACAAATGAATGAATATTTATAAAAAAAAAAAATCTAGACCTATTTATTCTTGGTATGACAGGACACCTTGAGAAAATATTAAAATGAAGGTTCAAGGTATCTTTTTTAAAGGTCTTTCAATAAGTGCGTTTTGTTTCCAAATCTAATCAGAGCATCTTTAACCTTGGAGAAGCCCAAGTTGAAAGGATCAATGTTTTACCATTGGTGAGTTATTGTGTGTTTGTAAACAAAAACAAAACGGTGTGCGTGTGTATACGTATAGTTTGAAATTATTCATGAATATTTGTTGTTGTTTTTCTATGAGTGTCATAAATGTAAAATGATTAAATTTTGGATTTCCCTTGGGTAATTTCTATTGTTAAAATAACAAAATTTTGTTTAGATTAAAATTGTTGCTATTTCACAAATAATTTTTTTTGATTTTTTAGGGCGACTACACACAGGTAACTGCAAACTTGAAACGCTGCACGTACAATGTTTTTGTACCTACAAGTAAACTGTAGCGTCTGCAGGAGAATTTTGCGCAAGCATTTTAATTGTGCCAGCCGCTTGAAGCTCGATTGAATTTTAATTATGCTCAAGCAAAACTCGCCGCCATTTTATAGACGTCTTGACAATTGATATTTATTTAATATATATTAATAAATATTAATATTTCTTCTTCGAATTCTTCCGAGTTTGACATTTTTAGGTTAATTTTCGGCAAAAGCTGTTTCTGGTACAAGCATGCTTGTGGGTGCTTGTGGCGCCGAAGGGAATGTGTGCATTAGGGGTATGACTTTTTTACAACCTCGTATCCCTGTATCATTACATGATGAACTTTTACTAAAGATTGATTAAAATCATACTTTCAAGGTGATTTGATAAAAAAACGTCACGCACAAAATGATTTGAAAATTTTATATATCAGATTTTTTGCCAATTTTTTGAAGTCACTCTAAATAGATACAAAATTGAACACAAGCTTTAGACTCACTTATATAGGGTCATTAGAGACACAAGGAAGTCAAATATTCTAGATAAGGTCATTGCTGAGGATGTATCTCAGTGGGGGGTTGTCCTTGTTGAGGGAGGAGTCTTAGTAGACTTCTTCCATATCTTTGATTGCACCGCACGCTCACAACATTGGTTGTTTAGGGCAATGTTGATTGGAAATTCATCTGTTTTCCAGTGGGTTTTCAAGCAATTGAGCTCTGCTGATTCAGAGCTGCAGATAGTTCATCAAAATCTTGAACGTGAAAGCATTGGCTGCTGATTTAATGATCAGCCCATTAGTAAGAAATGAATGGACGAATTTTGCGCAACCTTTTGCGGATTTCAGGCATCAGTATAAACGAAAGAAGGGCTAGAATGGCACGAGAGGTCCAGCATACATTGCTGATATTTCGAATTTGTTGAAATTTCACGAAGGGGATTTCATTCCTCTCAGCGAAGTGACAGAAGTCACGAGTGAGGTGGTAAAGAAACTTCATGTCGTCTCTTCAGCCGCCTGTTTCCTTAATTTTAGTTTTAACGTTGCTGAAGGCTCCTTTCAATTTATTATAATGGCTAATCAAATCCTGCACAAAGAAGTAGTGGATGTTGGTGATTTAGTCAAACCATGGAGCTCATCGCCCATGACAACACGTAGAAGGCGATCCAGCACATGGAGCTGGCAACTAATAAACTTGGGTTTGGGGTACCTTTCTCTTCGAACATTTGCTGCAGCCGATCAACGCCTGCTTTTATTTAGAATAATAAAAAAAATACTAAAATTTGCTTTTATAAATAGAATTGATATAATTTATCATTAAATCTTTATTAGAAAAATAAAATATATAGCTATGATTTTGGCTTACCCCTTCCCAGAGGTTCCCTTACCCCCCCCCCCTCCCCCAGGATTTTCTAGAGGGTTCTGAAAGTTATAATTGACACCAAATTAAGCAAATTAAGCTAATTAAAACTCAACTACTCGCTTTGAACACCTCCCTTATATACCAGCTTATACAAGACTGCGACTATTCAACCTAAAATTTCAAAGTGGTTTGTGCGTGACCTTTTTTAATAGTTTCATGGAATAAAAGTCATTTTAGTCATTAATAGGCAAAAGTTCATTGAGTCGTGATACAGGAAATCTTTTTAAAAAAAAAAAAGTCGAAAAGTCATACCCCTAGTGTGCATGCTGGTACAAAAAGATTGCACATGCATGATTGTCAAGTTTGTAGTTACGTGTGTAGCCGCCTTTAGAAACAATTATTAAATAGGATACGACAAGCAAAATACACCCTCCTTCCCACCTCCGCCTGAATAGAACGGTCCCATTTTATATTCCTTAAAAAGGTATTATGTTTATTTTCAATTAATTTTTTTATTTAATTAATATTTAAAGTTTTTTTTAAAGACCTATTCATTTGAATAAGATATTAATAATTCAATAAATGCCTCAATTAGGACTTAACGAGTCATAGATTATTTAACATATTTCTTGAGTAACATATGTTGATTGGCTGAATGATCAAGTGAACCTTGGCCGAACCCGCAGTCTCCAACCTGTGCACTATTCCGCTGACTTATTGTGCACAATAAGCTGACCGGATGGGAGCTGGAGATTCTGGGTTCGACACACCTCAAGGGCCGGCCGGTGTCACTGTCATCAGTAAGCAAAATAATATTCCCACAAAATATGTTTAATGTTTACTTATTTCATTGATGTTTTGAGATTATATAGTTTAAACTTTTTTAATTGCATTTATAGAATTTATAAAAAAAGACAATTTTAGAAACCCGTAAAATTTGAGATTTTATTTTCATTTGAGGGTGAGTTTGATTGAGGTGGCTCTATAATTATGGAAGGGTTGGCGTTTCTACTGGACGCTCAAAATTGCAATCTTGGTGGCTTAGACTAGAGACCGGTCAAAATTTTTTTTGATCTCTTTTTATGCCACACAAAAATTGGCTGGTTCTTAATTGTTCTGAGTATCCAATGTTCTGTTGTTCAATTATTTCGCTTTACTAAATGTATTTAATTGCAATTAGTTTCATATAAGCCAATAGCAAAAGAAGAAAATATTTTTCCGCTTTGTAAAGGTCATAGAACTTGAAACTGACCTCAACTCGTGCGCGATTTATTGACCTCGTTACCTTCGAGATATCGGCTTCTTTTTTTTTTTTTTTTTATTAATAAAATTGTGCAATTTAAATATACATAATAGATAAATAATTTAAAATTAGGTCATTCAAATATATAGACATATATACTAACTAAGCTATATCGGAAAATAACTCAATTCTATTCAAATATCTCTATTTATAATTGCGAGTAAATTTAGTTTTCCCGAGTTGAATATACGCTTCGTCACCAACTCGACATTGCTATTTTAAATTCGGTATATTTACATGTTTGTCCCCAACCCACCCCCTCCCATCCTCCTGCGCTCTCTCTTGCTCCCATCAAATGAGTGAAACACGTGATATCGAGGAAAAAAGTTAAATTTATATATATATATATTGTCCAGATGTCATGAAATGGAGCAATTAAATAATTGAATGCATCCTATATATTTCAAGATACGCTCACGCATACATGAATAGAACAAAGCCTATTTATAGACGGTACACAAAGAGAGATGATAAGTTGAAATTGGAGTCGTATTTTTGTCATAGATGAGAGAAAAATTAATGATAAGAATTATCAGTGGCATAAGAATATTTAAATGCTGATGGAATTCACTTTCATTATGCTCATACTCAATGATAAAGAGGTTAAAGTTTTTTTTTGACTTTGTCAATAAAATGAAACGAAAGATCCAGGGGCGAATCTAGAGGTCTAGGAGATCGCCGCAAACAAAAAAAATTAATAAAATAAATTAATTCAGAGATAATTTTTTTAAATTATTGATTTTTTTTTTCTCGTGTGTGGAAGTAGCTGTGATTAATATCTTAGAAGAATGGCAGGAGGTAGCAGCCAGCAACAATGAAACTCCCAGATAGACTGAAATGTCGCGAAAATCTGGGAGTTCCATTGTTTTGGAGACCCTCCTTCCTGGCTGCTACCTCCTGCTATTCTTCTAATGAATTAAATTTTTCAATTTCTTTTTTTATTGGAGTCGGGAGGAATAAAACCAGCGTTGTCGAACACCTTTACACTTTTATTCTAAGCAGACGTTTCGGTAAACATAACAGTTGCCATCTTCAGTGCCAATGAAAGTTTTCCAAAAGTGTCCCTGTCATATAAGGTAATACTGTAAAGTATAGAAAGCAAGTATTTGACGAGCGCTCCAGGCTGATGCTTCCTATACTTTACAATATTACCATATATGACAGGGACACTTTTGGAAAACTTTCATTGGCACTGAAGATGGCAACCGTTATGGTTACCGAACTCTGCTTAGAATAAAAGTGTAAAGGTGTTCAACAACGCTGGTTTTATTCCTCCCGACTCCAATCTCACATACCCAGCATACAATTTAATTTCTTTTTTTATTTCAGGGTATGGAATTAGTTAGCTAGCTCGTCACTCAATCAGTCCCCGGTCTGACACATAGATGGAACATTGTTGACAGACCCACGTGATTTCCGGGTAGTACCAACCTTCAAACAGTGCGTGTCAAAATTTCACAGCGTTAGTTTAGAGGTTACAGTCGTTTTAGTGACCCCAGTTTTGTAATTTTTAAGACATGCCCCATGTCACAAGTTGATGAAAACAATGGTTAAATTAGATTAATTACGCTTTGAATTGCTTTCCCACCCACCACAACACTCTCCAGATTTGGCCCCCAGCGACTATTGGCTTTTTGCAGACACGAAAAAGATGCCCCAGAAATTTGGCTCAAATGAAGATATGATTACCGAAACTGAGGCCTATTTTGAGAGCAAAAACAAAACAAAAAGGGCATCGAAAAGTTGGAGGAGCTTGGAATGAATGAATCACTCTTGAAGGAGATTATGGTGATGAATAAATTTGAATTTCTAAAAAAAAATTCGTTTTTCTTAATTAGATCATAGACTTATTGAGAGATTTTTTTTTTTTTAAACATTCACACTCACACACACATACACAACGTTTTAGGCCATATAAGACTTTATACGAAATTTTATTCAAATATCATTATTTGGAATTACGGAAATGCAAAAAATTGACGTCATTATCTACGTGTGTGTACAGTATCTCTTAGACGATTGAAGAAACGGCAATGAAAAGAGGAGGGGAGAGAGAATCTAAATTTATGTACGTGATGAAATGAATGCGTAGACACTACAACATCAATATTTAATATTCATATTTAATAGTCTGGATCATGACATCAGGTGACGTAGGGAATGGCATTTATTTTGAAATTATTCTTCAAAGTTTTATATAGACCTACATCTTTTTGGATTAACAGATTAGCGATATGTTCGGTTTCAATAAATAAATTTCATATTTAAATATGATAATTTAGGCTAATAACACGTTGAGACGGACCAGGGATCTAAAATTAAGCTATTTGGCATGGAATTTGATATGCTATTATTCCTTTTTCTTTTAATATTAGAAACGTTTTTAGGGGAATTAAATTTTCCATTTTCCTTAATCTTATCTAAATTTATTATTATAATTAAAGTTAGATAAATACCATTCCAAAGTTAATTATCAACGAGTTTTTTTTTATTTATGATGGTCTTACAAAAAATAAATCCACTTTTCTTTAAACTTAATAAATAGCTAAGATATTTTTTTTATTTTTTAATATTAATTGCTGCCAATGGTCAGTTTTTCAAGTCTTTTCGGCATCTTAGGCCATATAGACTTATAACGATACTCTGTATTTAGAAACGATATATATTAGGAGGTCCAGGCTTATTTATTACCATTTGGTATCCGAATGATTTAAATAAATTCATTGGACTGCCTGGGATCCGAACCCACGTCTTCTATCTTTATTGACATTTGTCAACAACTTAAGCCCCGGGGGAGGAGGAGTCTGTAAATAGCCTAATTAAAAACTTGATGGTTTCGATTGAGGTAAAATAAAATTCCTTCTTTTAGAAATTGTAACTATCTGTCAAAAAATACAATGAATTTAGAGTGACACTTGAATTAAGTTCTTATGAATTATTTAAGCCGAAACAAAGAGAGACAAGAAAAAAATACCTCATTCCTTGTTTGTTTCTATTCATTGTCTAGCCTCCAAAGATGGGGATTAAATAAGTGTTAATTAAATCGTAATGCGGAGTTATATAATTTTTTTTTTCTATGAATGATATTAAAGGAGGTTAAACACTGTCCACAGGAAAAGAAATATTATATTTTCATCGTTTTATAAGCAACAACTTAAGATTCTTTTTATATTTCAATTGTTTTATAGATTGAGTATTGTTTCTTTTAAAAACACTCACACTTTTTTCCCATACACACAGTCTTTTCGGCAGCTTAGGCCATTTAAGACTTTAAACGATACCCGTTACTTGTAAATATATCAATTGGGGGTCCAGGCATTCTTTCCCCAATGAGTTTTGTTATTGTTAGATGCAAAAAATAATTGGGCTCTCTGATGTAGCGGAATAGGGTTTCGGCATCTTCAAAGAAGATCCCTGTTCAAATCCTGGGCGTGCGGGATTTTTTCATTAAATAAAACTATTTATAAACAAATCCTCAAGCAAGCATTGGATTGGAATATTGGATCTCACCACAATAGCCACAATGGAACTCTACGATGAGAGGAAGTTGCTGTGACATCGCGTCCTCTGGAAGGGACGTAAAGATGATGCATTCTTCAAAAGGAGTAGGTACAGTGTGGGACAATAACACATGCGTTTTCTACTTGTGATTATTTCATTGTTTATAAATTTTTTAATGGAATCTTTCATAGTTCAAACCTAGAAAATTTCCAATAAAGATTTTCATTTTCTTTTATTAAAAACAAAGAAATAATCACAAGTAGAAAACGCATGGGTAACTTTGGCTCTCACTGTACACGCTGTCCCTCCTCAAACTAGGACATCATCCATACCATAGAAGATGAGGTTGGATAAAAGGAACTGGATGAAACCAGAAATCAAGGATTGATTCACTAGTTCGAATCGAACGCAAGAGGAGGAGTTAGAGATAGGAAATAATGTAACTTCACGGGGTGCCTGTAGATGGCTACGGCCAGAGGCCGGTTGGGTTTGAGGTGTGTGTCATCGTGCTTCACCTCGGGTAAATAAACGGGGATTTCAAATAATAATAATATATGCAAAAAATAATAAAACATCAATCCCAAGTGCATGCACATGAAAATAAACACAAAAGCATAAAAATATAGAATGTTCTTTCTCATCCCTGTTGTGTCATGTAAACAAATTAAGATTTTCTTGTTGATACTTTGTTTTAATAAAAATTCAAACATAAAAATATATTTATTATTTTTTATCCCAATAAATCTTTTTAATTAATTAAAAATATATACACATGGTCATTAAGGTCAAGATAACAGGACTAAATAAAAAAAAAAGAGATAATAAAACGATAAACTGAGAATTATGAAAAAACACTTGCTATAGTGAGTGATGTGAAGACTACGCAGGTTAGTTGGGGCAGGTCAATTAATGACCAGGTCCAGGGTCGAAACCAGAAAATTTTTCAGGGGGGGGGGTTCGGATGATTGGAAAAATGAATACATTTTACAGAAATTAAAAAAATATATTTTATAATTAAATTTTAACATGTTTCTCTCTTTTAACAGGAGGGTTTGGACCCAATACCCTCCTCCCTCATGGTCAAATGGAAACAAAAAGAATTTATTCCAAAATCAAAATGGAGAAATGGAAAATAAGGGATTTTTTTTTTTAAATTTATTTAGGCTGAACGCACACCAATTGAGCAAAAACGTTTTTGACTAATCGTGCCTAAAACTGTATTTTCAATGCTTTTCTATGGGTCAACGCACACCGAGGAGGCAAAACACAATTGGACATGATTCGACATCAATGAACAAAATGTTTTACCATTGAGCGTTTTGCTCAATCGGAGTGCGTTGGCATGAGCAAAACGTTTTGCTCAATTGGTGTGCGTTCAGGCTTAAGATCTTTTTCGGCATCTAAGGCCATTTAGACCCAATCCCTATTTATTTCAAATGATTGGTAGTCAATTCAAATAATAAACCTTTTTCGGGAAGCCCACCTGGGCCTGTATAAGCTAATGCCTTCTTTCTGAGCTACGGGTCACGGGCAAATATGGGTTTAAAATACATTAAGGTTTTTTTTTAGACTTTTGAAATTTGGGAAAATCTAAAGATCTTTTTTCTCGATTTATATAAATTTTTCTTATAGACATAAGTGATTAATATAAAATTTGCTAAACTACTTCCCATAAAATTTATTATATAAACTTAATAACAATTACAAAAAGGAAATCAATTATATGTGGACATTTAAATATATTTTCTATAATAAATAAGCAGGATTTATTCAAATTATATTGACTAGTAATTGCTTTGGATAAATAAGAACGGAGAATAATTGCCTCAGATATCGAAAAAGACCTTACAGAGAGAGATGAGTTGAGGCAAACCATTTCATATTGGAGCTATGTCGGGTTATTAGTTCATCAAATTTTGTCAGAACAGTCAATTAATTATTAATTACAATTTTTTATAATTAAATAAACAAAAATAAAACTTATTAAAGTTGAGAGGTTCTAAAACAGAGTCCTTTTGAGAATTAAAATGTCTTATAGTAGCCTAAAACGTTTTGACCTTGATTCGTGTCAATTTCAGATTTTAATGTGTTGTTGTTTTTACTAATAAAACATATGAATACACCAATTTAAGTTTAAAAATGATTCAGTCAATTATTAATGAGAATGCAACATCGAAAGGATAACCATAAGATAAAATTTAAAAAAAAAAACATCACTCTTAAAATATTGAAAAAAAAAAAAAAATTTAACGTAGTTGAGAGATAATTATACAATTTTTTAATAATTATAAAATTGTTCTTGTTGAAATAATCATCAAGATGTTAAAAAAAAATTTTATCTTTAGATTTATAAATCGATAAATTCTTGGAGATGCCATTATCGCGACGGCACTAATTGATAGACAAGAAGTGACAACCAAAAATAACATTTTTTAAATTGGGTCTCTTTCAATTCACTCAATAACCAGCGGATAAAACACTAATAAAAAAAAATTATTACAACAATAGCAGTAAGTATAATAATAGATGATATAAGTGAAGTAATTCATTTAGATAGTTGAAGAAGAAAGAAAATAGTTTGAATAGAAATAGATGTGGATGGTGATTTAAACGTGTGAAAGGGAGAGTAGAGCAGGTGGTTGGCGGGTTCCCCCAGAGGGATGGTGCTGTTACTAGAATAAAAGTGTATGTTTGTGACATTCTCATTGTTTTGTTTTTAGAATTGAAGTCAATCTAAAAATATCTAATTTCATAATATGATTTTGATTTTTAATAGAATTATAAAATAATGAGAATGTTATAAACTCTTCTAAATAGGAAATAGTATGTTAATATAAGGTAGAGTAGGATGCCTACCGGCACGTCGGCTATGCATTTCGACGGCGGCGGCGGTGGAGGCGACGGCAGTGGCAGTAGCCGTGGCCATTAGCATCGGGGGCGGCGGGTTCGAAGCCCGCCACCCATCGTTTCCGTCCAACGCAGTGGTAGCCGCCAGTGGACGTCCCAAAATCAACACAATCACCACAATAACACTTTATTCACTAATATTTAATAAATAAGATAGCACACGAACGCGCAAACAAAGTTTATAATCATGTATTAAAAAATAAAATAAACGAAGAGTGTGACGTTCTCTTCTTTAAAGACGCCGCGCGACTGACTGAAAAACAGTGAGCGAGGAACGCGATTGCCGCAACGCAATCACGCAGGCTGGCCAACCTGGCTAGCATAAAATGCACTAGGCAAAAAGTGGAGAATAGCCCAACAGCATTGGATAACAATGCGGGGATTAATTAAAGCGATTGGTACCGCCGAAAAACGACGCCACCTCCCTCTTGTCTAAAAATAAACCCAAGGTCACGTGCGTCGGCCACATGACAGCAGGCGGGTAAACAAACAAGTGCCAAGATGGCGTCCATTCAACAGAAACGATCGATAATGCCTTGGGAACACGTCGGACTCTGAATAAATATTATGAATACATTAGAATCAAACGAACAAGTGGTTAATTAAATAAGATGAGGATTGGATTTTTTTTTAAAAACAGTTATTCAATGAATTGTTGTCTGACGGCGTAAGCAATGGCGATGGCGTTGACGCAAGCGAGAGCCCCAGTCAAGTCACCGGAGTCATGAATTGATAGTTATTTTTAGGATTAGAGCGAACAATCGGCTGTTGGGTGCCACCCACCCCCATAGCAAAAGCTAAAGCAAGCATCGACCTGCCAGAAGAAAAAGAAAAGAAGTTCGATCGATGC
Source organism: Euborellia annulipes (assembly GCA_023213315.1). Classification (NCBI taxonomy): domain Eukaryota; kingdom Metazoa; phylum Arthropoda; class Insecta; order Dermaptera; family Anisolabididae; genus Euborellia; species Euborellia annulipes. Next base: position 19,588 of record JAKCPI010002152.1, on the reverse strand, counting down.
GAGCGCCTGTCGCTGCAACCTGCGATTAAGACGAGATGCCAGGTCTTCCGACTTAGGGGTTAAATCTCCTGAACCAATTAATAAATAAATATGCGGCTTCATTTCAAGGATTACAAAATTGAAGTTATAGAATCTTCATTTTATCCAACTTTATTATTAAATTTCGAGAAATGTGTGTAGGCCCACTTTTTAGCTTTAGGGACTTCAAAACGTGTCATACTCGTCAAAGTTTGAGTATTCGAAAGCGAATTTTAAATTCTACTATCTTATTAAAAAAAATTTGTAATTTTGTTAATTTGTTGGTGGGCCAAACCTCTCCTGGCCCCGGGAATCGAACCCGGGATCTCCAGCCTATTCGGGGTTCTCTGTGCTACCCATTGCCCAGGCTCAACTTGTTTTCATGAATGCCTGATTAAATGTGATACCATCCTCCTCCTGGGGAAGGTGATCTGTTTCGACACTTCCGGACTCTTTTCTGTCAGCCCAGTGAATAAGTGATCAAGTCGATTTTTGTGCGAATTGAAGTAAGTGGCCTAGGAGAAGCATGAAGGTATTTTCTTCGTTGTATATAAGTGGGCAAGTCAGGGGCTGGCTCTAAATGTAGTTATTAAGGTGTAAGATTTTGGAAGTCAATCTAAATTTTCAGTTTTGTAAACTTTAAAAATCGTGCATTGAAAAATAAACAAAATCGACTAAACCACTATTCACTGGGCTGAAAGAAATAGCTTTTTTTAGGAGAATACACAGCTAGGCTCTCCTGCATTGTAATTGTGGGCCCTCCAGGGTGTTCTTAAATTGACTCTATTTCAGTGATATTCATAGATCAGTATTTATAAAATAGCTTGTCAGTTGTTCCATGAAACTAATAAGCTATTGGAGTTGAAACCATTTAATTTTTAATTTTTGAAAAATATATTTTATTCACAAAAAGGGGACATTAAGTATTATGTAAGCAGCCAGGGGAGGAAAGAGTTATCCCATTTTCTTATTTTTTGCTGGCAAGTGGGGGAGTGAGGGAGTTAAACAGTTGCTCATGTCAGCATTTTAAAACGAAAAAAGGCCGTCGCCCCTTAAAAAACATGAAATGTTTACGTAAGCAAAGGGGGGGGGACGTTCAAAAATTTGCTTACGTTACACCTGAATGGCATCAAAGGTAAGAAAACTCATAAGCAGATTATATACAATTTCTTTCATGTCTAAATATAAGTTGAATTGCAATCAGTAACACAACAAGGAGGGATGGGGGGAGGGGGGTACGTTAACATTGAATTAGGTCCTAGGTCTATTTGCAAAGTTCCAACAACTTCCCTATTGCCCTTTGGTCAAATTAAAACAAACTAATTAAAAATGTTAGAATACAAAATAATTGAATTTAAATAGCGGGCAAGTAGGTGAGATGATGTTTCAAAACTTTCCGAAATCACAGAATCGAAAATAGGCTCAGAAATCCGAACGGAGACTTCTAATTAATTTCCGTTTTTTTTTTTTTTTTTTTTTTTGCTTTTTTTTAGAATTTTAAATTCTCTTTATAATATCCTGCATAAACCATTCATAGACGCAATTAATCCCGAGAGATTTCTTTGGTCGAATTCTAAACAGATCACCAAGGCCATCGGCTATTTTTAGAAAACTATTTCAATGAGATAAATTTTTTAAGCTTCTATTACTAGCGAAATAAATTAATTTATAATCAAGAGAGCTTAAATAAGAACACATCGATATTTTGTTTCGTTTCAAGAATTGGGTAGAAAAAGAAAATAGCCTTTTTTTTTAATGAAAAGATATTGTTAAGCCTTTCTTAAATTTTAGAGAATAGTTTAAATATGAACAAGCCCGGATTGGAAAGTGGGGGAGAATGCGGGCTAAAATTTGTAAATTAGAGAATGGGGGAGATTCTCTTTTGAATAAATCAATGATCAAGAATGATACAAAACTTTCTTGTGTTCTGATGACAATTTTTTTCGACTTGAAAAACAATAATCTAAAAGTAAATTTAAAAATCCTTTTAAAGTGAAATATTTCGAAAAAAATTATTTTCCACTTAGGCCTAATATGAGAAAATATTTATTATAAATGAGAATGAAAATTTTCCAGGCGATTTAGTCTAAAGGGAAAAATAGCACATTAACACAAGACAAAAACAGTTTAATGACTAAATCTAAAAGTTAAAAATAACTAAAATATAATAAGGAAACCTTTTTAATTTAATTTCTGAAACAATATACGTACAAAAGTGTGAAATCGAATAAAAGCAAATAAAATTTTTTTTTTTTATGCCTATATCTCTTTATTTGCAGATATCTACCTCTCTATGGAAAAAAAGGGGGGGGGCAGGGGGGGGGGAGGGGCGGCGGTATTATTTTTTTTTTAAAGGGGGAAAACAAAAAAAAACCAAAACCCCCAACCCCAAAAAAAAAAACCATTCCCCCCCCCCCACCCCCAATTTTTTTTTTTTTCATTTATAAAAATTTAATTTTTTTTTTTTTGTTGGGGGGGGGGGGGGCCCCCCCCCCTCGCTGGGTACGCCCAGATAAGTATAGCTATATTATTTAGACAACAATAAAATGTATGGACATATCAAATTCTCCCCCCCTCTCCTCCCTCCTGCCTCTCTTCTTCTCCTCCCACAATTTGAATGTGTAAACAAATTATAAAGTAAAAAATATGATTAGTAAGTGTGTGAAATTATTCAACAAATGATATTTTTTAAATTTAAATTGAATAGGCCTAGGAAGAAAATGAAATTTTTCTAAATTTAACAGAATGAATGACATCCGCCAATTATGACCCTGTCAGGGTCAGATTGGTATATATATATGGTATAGTTAGTATTTTTAGAACTTTTAAAAACAATCGTTTATATAATAAAAGTGAGGCTAACCTATAAGAAATTTACAAATAAACTTTTTTCAATAAAATTTGCAGTTTTTCGCTCGGTCTTGATAAAAATACGAACATATCTTGATATACAGATATCTTTAAACAAAACTTATGGAAAGAGCAAAAGAAGAAGATTCAACAATTTCTTATATTTAATATGTTTAGCCCTGTAGAACCAGAGTTCCCCAAATTAAATCTACGTCAGTTGTTTGTTAAAGTTAATTTTAAATTTGAAAATGGCTTTCTATTAATTTACGAAAATAGGGACGAGGTTAAAATATATATTCTAAAACATTAATTAAAAACATTAAGAAATAAATAAAGGATCAGTTTAATAGAGTTATTTTTTGAATATGAAAATAAAACAAATGGCATAGACTACCTGGAAATGTTGTGATTTTGAGGATGGAGTTGATAAAAGCCAGAGATTGTTGGTAGATTCGGATAATAAGATAGATGTTCACAGGTGAGGACTAAATAAAGTAAGCGTGGATATGAAAGAAAGAGTCATTTCTTGATGGAACAAACAAGGAATTAATATAAATCACTAGCCCTCACAAAGGCGACTGCAGAGTCAGTGGTAAGAAGAGCAATTCCGGTCTCCTATTTGTAAGAGGCGCTTTGATTGGCTAGCTGGCTCAAGCGTGGACCAATCACAGGAGACTTTGTATATGTCTACACTTTCAATTGTAAGAGTGACCTTGCAGTGGCGCCACTTTACGACTTAAAAGCGACTGTGACGTTATAATCAAATATATTAATTTTAGAATATAAAAAATAACGTTAATTCTATCCTTTTTTTTGTAATTTGCTTCCCTTATTTCCCAACGTGCCAATATCTGGAAAACTTTTAGAATATAGAAAATAAGGACTTAAAGCCCCAAATATGCATTTACATGTATATGTCAATAAAAATTATCAAGGTCGATCCTGAAACCCTCCACATGATATCTTCTGGAAATGAATGGATTAGAAATTGAGAAAAAAGAGAATTTTATGTAAAATCTGAACTCTATGATACATTGCCAAGTTAAAGTGTTTTAAAAAAATATTAATAAAAAATGAAAAAAAAAAAAAAATAAAGAATTTAAATCTGATCATCAAACCTGAATTAATTTTAAAAATAGTAGAATGTCTCTAGGCCAAGGACTCTTGGCTAGCTGGTAACTTTTGTTAGTTTTAAATTAAAAGCTTGCGATAATAATCCTATTCGTGAAAATGTACATTTGGTCTGATTATATTATTTTCTAATTTGTAATATTTTGAACAAGACAAAAAAGCCTTTTAATGCTTGTTTAGCATGTTACTGGAGCAAATAACCTCCCAAAAATATGTTTTGATCTCGAAGCCGTTTTGAGACAATTTTATCTCAGCTTCAAATCCCATCAAATTATTTGCGTAAAGTTAGTCAATAATACAAATCATCTACACAATCTACGTCTTCATATCTAGGGGAAAAAAGTTTCAGCGCGTTTGCCAATCTTCTAGAAACAAACTGGACATCATTAATCAAGGGGATTTAAGACCTCACTACATTGAAAACAAATATTGAAAATTTATTATCAAAGCACCAGGGTCATCTCTCCGACTAAAAAGCGGTAACTAAATGAAGTTGATGAGTTTACAAAAATGCTATATTAGCTAAGCAGGGGGTCTACCCAAATCCGAAAAACAGTGGTCAAAGAAGTTTAAGGACCTCTGGCCTAAATCAATATTAGGAACCGACCAAAGTTTCGGTTTCGATCAAAAACCAGCCGAAACCTGAGTTTGAAAAGATGGGCTATCGTAAGACTCGTATACTAAAAAAAAAACGTCGCATGACATTCGCACCTAAAAAAAAGGTCAAATGATTTTGGCAAGAGGGAAAAATGGAAATTGGGGTTACTGTAAAAAAAAGGTAAAATGATATGAATATTGTATAGGAAATTTTAAGAAAAAGTTTAAAACAAGTTTCGGTTTCGGCCGAATCTAAAATTTGAGCCGAAATTTGGTTTCGGTTTCGGCTGAAAATGATATTGTTGTTTCGGTCGGACCCTAATCAATCATTAAAATTGACTTTAAATATCACCGGCGTTTTATTTTGGCTAGCTTTCTATCTATATTCAAGAATTTATACTTAAGAAACTTCACTCTGAGACCTGAGATTTATTATTTTAATCTAAAGACCTAAAATCAGGGTGTCCACAATTTCAACCGTTCAAAGAACTAATGGGAAAGAGAGAATTTTTCTATTGATATAAATCGTTTTTATTTTCAAAAATTTGCAAGGTATAAATAAAATCATTTTAATTATTATAAAGGGTGAAAATGTTTTCAAGGGATCCATTTATTTGGCCAAATTATTTAAAAGTCAGCTAAAATTATCAAAATAGAAAGGTATCGAATTTTTTTATCAGAACAATTAAAAGGTCAAAAATAAGTATTAAAGGTGATAAATAAATAATTTTCGTAATTTTATCAAGACACGTGGAAAAATAAAAATAAAATTTTGACAATATTTTCCTTGAATTAAATTTATTAAGTATTTTGTTTTTGTAAAAAATTTAAATATTTATTACATAACATGATGATATAATGAATGGTGGTTTTAACTTTGATAAAGAAAAGTAGTAACAAATAAAAAAAAAAAAAAAAACAGCGTTTCGCAAAAGTAACCTAGAAAGGATTATTACTTTTTTAAATTAATATTTATCTACATTGAGAAGATTAAAAATGCCCGGGCTGGAGTTCTTAATTAATTATTCAAAAAATAATACTAGTAAGGAATTAAAAACAAATATTTAGCTTGTAGGCAGTCAAGGTTGAGGGAGGATAAAAAATTTTATTAATTATCCTCTAGGATTGATTAAGGGTCTTTATTTCGTGACTATATAGCTTTTACAAGTTTATAAGGTCCCACTCTCCTTGGCTTTTTAGGTTATCAATATTGATAATGATTTATATTAATTAAATTATTAACAACAATAAAATATTTTTATTAACGGCTATAAAGCAGCTTTGCAGGAGGGGACCAACTATCCTAGGGCCATACCAAACAAATGAATGAAAGATTAAGGCTTGTCCAGACCTTTAATAAAAAATGTTAATGATAATAATGTAACGTAACAGGCCACGTGTCTAAATAAAAAAACATGACGTTTAAACAAAACAAATGAATTTCATTTACCAAATAGATAAGATAAAAATTTCAAGTTTTATTGTAATCAAGATTTAATAATCTCTGTCACATAATAAAATTAAATATTCATATTATTAATATTATAATAAATTGATGTTTACTTTCCCGGATTAATATAAATAATAATAAAAAATAAAGGGTCGGACTAAGCCGAGCGCACAACTTTGCCCACCCACTATTCAAGACAAAAATATTGCCCCCCCCCCCCCTAATGGTCCGATGTTATAGCTACATATTATATATCATTTTACTCGTGAGAAAGTCTAGTTTCTGAATATATAAAAAAAATTATAGGTTATGTAAGAAAAAATATTTGTCACCCCTCTAGGGGGGGGGGGCCTAGAGCCCCCTAATGGTCCGATGTTTACCAAAAGCTTTTCAGTTCTTGGCCTCTACCCCTAGTTTATGTATGCAAAATTTCAAAACAATTGAACAAATAGTTTTTGAGTTTTCGTTGACGAAAAAAATTACCACACACACACAGATTCATTCCAAAAACTACTTAAATGGATTCAGGGAACCTCAAAACGCATTTTGGAAGCAGAAAAATTTCTATTTTTTTTACGATTACATTAACTTTACCTGCCCAACCTACGGTTGATGGGCAAAGTTAAGAATATATTCATGTATGATTGTGTGTGTGGGTATAGTTTTTGTTTTTAGAATATCTATGAAACATTGAATAAGGAAGAAACGTGGAAAAATTAGTCCTAGGTGATAGGATCGTGAGAAGGTATGAAAATGAGAAGTAAATCGAACCGCAGGTTTTGTCTCTCAATATTTATTAAAAACTCTCAGAGTTCTTTGGGGCAAATCTTTTGAAACTCAGAGATAATAATTAATAATATCTAATTTGCAAGCCCTGAAGATAATTGCGACAAGCACTCGAAACGTCGGCACTGCTGTTCCGTCCCGAGAAGGCTGCCGCCTTCTAATTCATAGTTTCTCAAACTTATTTTCCTCACCGCCCCCTTTTGAGAATATGTTTTTTTCTAGAGCACCCCCCCCCCCCATCTTAATTTTACTTGCCACCTGTCGCAAATTTAAAACAACTATTGCCACGATTATATTTAAACGAGTAATATTATATTATACACAAGACTCTTTCTTTCGGTAATTTAAAGGTGCTGACAGTAGCGTAGCCAGGATTTCTGATTGGGGGGGCCCAAAAGTTTTTGAACCCCCCCCCCTTTTTCCAAGAAACTTAAAGTGGAGAAATTTTTTTTAGATAATATAATAATTATAAATAAAAAACAAATAAAAAAAATTTTTTTTTCTTGAAATAAAAAATAATTTTAATACAAAATTCGTAAATATTAGAGATTTTTTCAATTATTTATAGGGTCCGACCGAAACAAGATTTTCAGCCGAAACCGAATATTCGGCCTCAACCTTAGTTTCGGCCGAAACCGTAACCGAAACCGAAACTTGTATTTCCTATAAAATTTTTTTTTCATTTTACCTTTTTTAGGGAGACTAAAATTTTTTTCTCCCTCAAGTGCAAATTATTTGACCTTTTTTTTTTTTTTTGCATGCGAGTCTCATCCCATTTTTTCAGACTCTGGTTTCGGCCGGCCGAAGGGTTCGGCCACTTTTTGGCCGAAACCGAAACTACGGCCGAAACCATGATTTTTGGCCGAAACTGGCCGAAACCGTAACCGAAACCGAATATTCGGTCGGTTCCTAATTATTTATAAGTTTTTTTTTAGAATTTAGGAGAGTTAATAAAATAATAATTAAAAAAAAATCATTAGGGAAAACAATAGGTATTTTTTTGTTTTGGAGAAGGCTTTGGGGGGGGGGGGGCCGGCCCCCCTGGCCCCCCCCCCCCTGAATACGCCACTGGGTGCTGTACTTGATTACCATAATATATATACAAATCAAATTTGTAAGTGATACCCCTCCCTTGTATCCGCCCTTGTACAGTACTAAATCCATGGGATAAAAATGAATACAATAAAAAAAGTAAAAATTAAACGATATTAATTTTTACTTTACTTTAGTAGGAGATTAGCGTGTATTTGCCTTTTTTAGACAAAATTTTTTAATCTGCCCATGCACCTTCTGCACCATCTCAATGCCCCCCTAATTTTCTCTGGATCTTCTACTGCCCCCACCCTCCCCCAAAAAGTCTCAAATGGCCACATGGGGGTGTTATCGCTTACTTTGAGAGACGAAGTTCTAATTGAATATCTACAGCTGTTCCACTCAAGAGATAATAATTGTTTGTCTCCAGATATGGACCAAATTTCATTAGAATCCGTTGAGTCAACTATTAAGAGATAATTATTCGAAATCAAAATTTATGTTGAACATGTCAAATAAAATTTTGCACGATCACATTATTTTATGTTTAAAAAAATAATGTTTATTTTGTCAGGTGTGTTAAAAATAAATATATTTATTTTGAGAAAATTTAAATAGTTTAATAAAAAAAAAAAAATATATTAAATTCAAAAAGAATTTTTCTTCAAGTTTCGTGAGAGATTTATTTTTACCATGAAGAATATTAAGAATAAATGAAATAGAGATAGAGAAAGAGAGAGAGAGAGGGGGGGGGAGAGAGAATGAACTAGATTAAAGTTAGAGCTAAAAATAACTTGGAATAAATAATAAAACTGTTGTGTCTAAAAATAGAAAATAATTCAAAATTGAAAATGAGCTTTTATAAATAATCTAAGAAAAGGGAAGGGAGGAGGTGGGGTGAGATGTTCATTGATCGAGAATCCCCCTCCCCCTCCCCCCGGGGGCGAATCGGACATTATAAATATAGCCAAGACTAAAAATAGAAATAAGCTTCCCCCCCACCCCATCCCACAGTGCGTAAGAGGATGAATGTGTGCGTATGTATTATGTGTATGTGTTTGCGTGTAAGTGCGGAAGTTATTGCGTAAAATCCATTGGGGAAGGGTAAGAGAGTCGGAGATTCACCCCAACCCCCTTCTACTCTGCCTTATACTATTAATATAACCGGATTTTATTAAATCGTGCTATTTATCTTAAAAATAAATACATTTTTATCTCAACAGGCAAAAGGATCACGATTTCTGGTAGATCAAAACTCCTGAATATAGATGGAACCTGATTGAGTTTATTAATTTAACGAAGTGAGTTTCGTGCAAAAAAAAATACCCTTTTGCTTTGTTTCTTAGGAAACTAATATTGTGGAACAAGTCTTAATGGAATGAATAATCTCATACCATATTCTTAGTCATATCGATTTGGAATGTCAATTAAATTATAGGCTAGATATCAAAGGGAACGAGTTACAGTTGATAATTGATATCATACTTATATATTACAGGGGCGTATATAAGGGGGGGCGAGGGGGGCCGGCCCCCGAAATTTCCCAAACACATATACATATATAGGGATATAGACATCAGCGCAACAAATTTTCCGCAGGATGGACAACTTTGTTCCGCAATAGAAAAAAAATGTTCCGCAAAAAATTTCGTGTGAAAAAAGTATAGCTTCTTAAAAAAAATTTTCCACAGAAAAATTTTTGAGTTCGGCCCCCCGAAAAAAATTTCTATATACGCCCCTATATATTATAATAATTCAAAATAAATCTAATATGTCGTATGGTGCCTGGATCACATATATCGTAATTAGAATTATTTGATTTTTTTGACATGAGAGCAATACTTTCTCCTATATATGAAATATATAGGATAAGAGAAAGTAAAAATACAGTTCCAACCTACTACAATTCTCTAATGTTATATGCAAATTTATATTAAGTGAGTTCAGGAGCGACGTCTAAACGTACTTTTAAAAAAAACTAGACTATTGTAAGGAATTTTTCAATGTTTTTTTAAATGAATTAAATTCATAAGAGATTATTGGAACATGGAGCTATAATTTTTTTAATGACTTATTAAAAAATTATCGTAATTAATTTTTTTGTTATCAAGCAAATACAAAAAAACAATCTGTCCCAATAATCTTTAAATTTTTTTAAATTTAAAAAATGAATTTATTGTTATTATTAATCACATATTAATTAAGAAATTTTTAAAATAAGTTTAGAAGATTTATTTAAAAAGCAACTGTCAAATTAGTTCAGCATTCTTGCAATAGATGGCAGGCTAGTCTAACAGCCGATATAGTATTAGCCTATATCTATATATTTTTATTCTTTTATAAAATATACATAATATATAATAACTTTATAAAGTATTTATTGTTAAAAGATCAATGAAAATCAACCAAATGCATAAAATATTATTAGCTACCATTCTGACATCTCTTGGCAAATTTTTGAATTACTTGATTTTTGGGCATACTTTTTATGACACACTACGCCAACTTATCGGGAAAAACATGCGTAACACCTTCGCCCCCGAGCCCCCATTAATATTATATTTTTGTATGAGCAACTATGTATCCATCTAAACAACTTTAACAATTTATCGTTTTGAGGATGGGAACGACGCGTTCCCGAAACGTAGGGGAAATTTGTTATTCAAAGTTGACTGGCTACCTATATCTTCCTGCTTCTCTTTAGTCTTTAATAATTAATAATATAAAAGGTGTCAAAATATAACGTTTCGGCCAATATTTCCCTAGAGATCATTAGAAGAAGCATTCAATTTGATAAGTTAAAACTAAGGGACGGTTTCTTCATGCATGGTTAAGAGCTCTTGGTTAAACGACTTTACCTTAGAGTGAAGAACCCCCCCCCCAGTAATAAATCTTATAAAATAAACCAAATCTCATTTTATTATTAAAAAAATAGAAATTTTATTTTACTTTTGATTCTTAATTGTTTTATAAAATATTTCATTTTATAATATAAGATTTAGTGTTGTAGTGGAGTTCAATGTTGTCGTTTAGGCAAGTGCTACTTGGCCATGGATAAAGAAACAGGCCCTTATTTATCAAAGTGAATGCAACATCTAATGACGCTTGCAGAAATAACAGCAGAACGTTGTATTTTATTATATTAGGTTGATTCATAATTATCCGCCATTTTAATAAATGAAAGGTTAATTTTTGACAACAAAAAGGGCTCCAATAAAATCGGCGTTTACTCCTAATAGGCCAGTCAATATCGACATTTAAATCGCAAAAAGTAAAGCATTTCTGCATTTTTGGTATGTTATTTGGACCTCTTAGGGGAGTGATGAAACCACATTTTGCAAGCAAAAAAAAGTTGTGCTATCTGCGTTTTCAGTTTTTGCAGTTTAATTCAAAAACTATGGGCTTCTTGACATCAGTTGTTACTATCATTTTTAAAAGAGTATTAAATTTCAAACAATTGAAGCCAAACCACAGCTCCGTAAGTTTAATAGTTTTTGAGATATGAAGCTTGAAAAATGAGCCTAGTTTTTGAATTAAACTGAAAAAAGTGCGAAAATTACGCAGTTTTTCTCGTATTACAACTTTTTTTTGCTTGCAAAGTGTGGTTTCACACTCCCTAAGGGGTCCAAATGACATACCAAAAATGCAGAAATACTTTACGTTTTGCGATTTAAGGCCCTTTTTTTGTCTTTATTTACTGGCCTATAATTATGAATCAACCTAATAGTTAGTAACAATTTTTTTTGTATTATTAGTCACTAAAACATAAACCACAAATGAATAGGGAGGTGTTTGAAAAATGGACTAGATGGGATCTTCCGACTGAAGAACAAAGCAAGTTAAATAAAAGCGTATAAAAATAAGATCAATTTAAATAAAAATTTTGCTTTTTAAAATAAACGGCTTATATGTTTGTTAGTTAAATAAAAAAGATCTCTCAAGAAAAACATCTTAAAGAAAATTATTTTTGGAAAAAGTACTTTCTATATTATCCTTAAAATAAAATACAATAATAAACAATAAGCTTTTCAACGAAATAAAATAAATAGATTTTATTTATCTACCTTGAATGGGATTTCAATGAACACTTGACATTTCAAATTTATTTTAAGAAATGATGGAAAAGAATGAGTTTTTTCTCAGCGAGAAGAAGAGATCTCAAAGCAACGCCTACTGGTTCAAAATTTGAGAGGCAAACAATCGAATTTCAATAAATTAACACCTTTGCGTCAAGAGATTGTTTTAAAACAATGTAGATGAAAGAGGATTTTTTTTTCTAAATTCCATCCATTTTTCATCTTCTAATTATTTCTACGAGATGCTGATGAGAAGAAAATAATTTGTTGGGAAGAAGTTTCATTTGAAAATAGTTAAGCCCTTATATTTGACCATGAGTCATTTATTTACATAATAATTATTTTTAGTCCCCCCTCATCAAATTATTTTTCGCACGTTCTCTCTCTCTCTCTCTCTTTCTCTGGTTTCCCTTTTCATTCATAATAGTGGATTCTATCTTTTGTTAGATTTCAAATGGTCGTCAAATGAATGGGTGACCTTACCAACTTACGATTTCAAAGTGGCATTTAAAAATGGATCAGATAATTTTAAATAAAAATTCATTATTTATTTTTTTGGAAACTCCAAGGTTGAGAGATGAAGAGAGATTTTATCAAGGGATGTTATTTAAAAATAAATAAATAAAACAAAAACAAAACACAGTTATAGATCTGGGGAAAAAGAAAAAAGCGCTAAGCACGTAACTTATGGAAATAAAACTCCCTTAGAGACCCACAACCAATGCATTCATGTATATTGGGTTGCATATTCGAGGACATAGCAGGCAAAATTTCTAAATTAAAAACAATTACAGTGGAATCCCGCTAATTCGTACCAACTTGTCGACCACATATAAAGATTGGATAACTCCACGTTAAAAATTCTGTGTAAATTTAATATCATGTGGAAAACTAAATAAAGACACGGGAGAAAAAAAATATTTTACCTCAAGAGATTTGAACTCGAGCCTAAGGGCTTGGTCTAGTTGGTAGCGTGCTTACGTTCTATACCAAAAGTCGCGGGTTCGGATCTCAGGCAGTTCGATGATTTTATTTATTTATTTATAGCTTAAATAGAAATGCCTGGACCCCCAATAGATATTATAACGGTTATCGCCAAAGTCTTAAATGGCCTAAGCTGCAGAAAAGACAGTGTGAATGAGAAAAAAGTGTTGAGTGTTAAAAAAAAAAACTCGAGCTTTCTTTCCTTCAACTGTGTTTATTTTATGTATTTACATACATATTTCTTAATAAACATAATGTTTGCATTAATACGTTTTTTAATTTTTTTTTATTCTTAAACTCCGGATATTTCGTATTCCCGATAATTCGTACCAAATCGTCGGTCCCGTAACTTATGTACATTTAAAAATTCAAAGAGGGGAAAATACTGAAGTTAAGAAACACTTGTATAGTTGTGCGATCAATCACATCGTTTTTTTTTTAATCGCATTTTCTAATAAACAGGATGAGGAAAATGCCTTTAATAAGGATTAGCCATTCGATCTGGAGATTCGGACACTTCGGACGATCCGATCCACTAATCCGATACGACAGCTGCAAAAGAATTAGCGATCCGATCCGATTTAGAAAAAGGATCGCTGTTACGATCCTCAAATCGAGCCAGATCCGCGTTCGAAAAATCCGATTCGGGCTTGGTTTTTAGGCGTTTGGATGAATCAAAAGGATATTCTTTTATTAAAAAGTAAAAAAATTTTAAAGGATTGGCAATCCTTTGAAAAGCCAAAAATCCAGGAATGCTAATCCTTCGAACCGATCCTAGATGAGAGGAAAAATGATTTCGTTCCAGATCAGATCCAAGATCTTCCCTCAAAAAACGAATTCGATCCAGATCCGAAAATCCTGGATCGAATCGAATTTTAGGATTTAAAACTAAAAGAATCAGGATGCTGCCCATCCCTGCTAGGGAATACAATAAATTCGGAGGGAGGCATCTTAAATATAAATTCTTTTTAAATTATCGATTAATTTTTAAAGAGAGAAAAGTCAAGTTGGTGACACAACTACTTAACTCCTCTTTTTTTTTTTTTATTTAAAATAAACTGAAGAAGAAACTGACTAAAATTGAGATCTTACGCAGAGACAAATACTAAATATAGACTTGTTCGTCTGAGAAGCGACTATTTTCAAAAAAGATTCCGGTAGCAGAAATAAATCTCTACAATGGCGACTCGAAGACTAAATTTAGATTCTGACACGTTGACAAAGGGTTAAAATAGGAATAGAAGTATAAAAAAAAAATAGGAAAAAAAAATCCTCGAGAGGTGCCGGAGTTTTTTTTTATAGTCTTCACTCTCTTGGGAGTAAAATAAAATATTCAACTTCTGGTTTTATTTTAAAAAGACTAAAAATAAATTCCTGTCTCTCACTCTTATGTGTTTATTAATTTTATCTTATCTATTTGAAAACAACTTTGTCTATTTTCAATTTATTATTATTTAAAAGGAAAAATTCATTAAAAATTATTTTCCACAATTTAAATAATGCTGCTATATTTAAATATAAAACAAAACATGGAGTCTGTTTTCGTTCCTTTGATCTACGTGAGTATTTATAAATTCTTTAGAATCATATCATACATATCGTGACACATAAAATTTGAGAAAAAACAAATTGGTATGAAATTAACCAATTAATTAAAAAAAAATACAAAAATATCTGGTATATTTATAACTTTATTCATATAATTAAAAATACCCTGGAGTGGGGGAGGAGAGCAAAAGACGCATGACCCTCTCTCAGAATTTGAACCTGGGGAGCAATGGCCCCTCCCAGGGATGCGTTTGGGAAGTATTTTTAAAAATACTACTACATCCAAAAAATAGATTTAATGAGCATATTATTTTACGATTTGAAACTGCAATGGGGTTTTTTTTTTGGGTATAAAAAAGTAAACAAACAAAAACAAATCTGATGTGACTGATCGCACAGCACACAATTTTCTCTTACCTTCGGTAATCGAAAGTTGTGTTCTGTGCTTGTCAGACCAGATTTTTTTGTGTCAAGATATATTTAGTTTCCGTTGATATATATTAAAATTCAAGATGTAAAATTTATAAACATGGGAAAATATTTATATTTTGGCAACCATTTCTATCTTTTCTATAAAGTACAAGATAGTCCAAGAGCTGGCGACAAAAATGGGTAAGAGTTTTCTGAAGGCTAATATTTAGGTTGCATTTTAGTAATGGAAAGATATTCTAAAGTCAGCACTTGCAGTACCGGGGCCTTTGGCGGGAATAAGCCGGTAAAAATATTAATATTAGTAGTAATATTTATTAGCATCTTTAACTTGTTTCAAGCAAATAGAATATAAAATAGGAATCTACCAGTCAGACAGCGAAATTTTGGGGCGCCTGCAGTCAGCGCTAGTTCAAACCTGTCAAAAAATACGGTAACCCAAAGAGTTTTCTGAAAACTGAAACTTTCCAAAATCTAAATATATATAATTGCGGAGTGTCCGTCTGTCTGTCCGTCCGTCACGCTGTTTGACCAAATTCCCGTTGGAATTCTTAAATGAAATTTTAAATGCATAAAGACCTTCTAGGGATTACAGGAAAATTACAGACAGACAGACGGAGATTAACGAATTATATAATAGATTTTTTGTGTGCAAAGTTATTGACATTAAATTGATTAAAAAAGAATCGAAAGCATTGTATGTGGCATATTTGTAGTGCACCTCAGGATTGCGTTTTTTAATTCTCATATTCACGTGGCCCGTTTCATATAGATTTAAATCCTAATTTGGCCCTTGCGGCAGAAAGTTTGGTCACCTCTGCTCTAGAGTATCTTTCCAGCACTAATATGCAACCTATTCTGAAAATATTAACCTTCAGAAAACTCTTGCCCATTTTTGTCGAGAATCACCTTAAATGGATTCAGGGGACCTCAAAACGAGGATAGCCATCAAAATCTCGAATTTTTGATATGAATCCAATACTTTCTCACTATAGGTAAGAGAAAGTAAAATACAATGAATTCTCTTTTTGTCGTATAAAAATCAATTTAATTGAGATTTAACATTTGAATGATTCTAAGATTTCTTCTTTTACGATTCTTTTTAATATTTGGCTTACTAAAGGTATATTAACTCTATTGATGGAAGGAAATCTTTTGAGATTCAAAATTTCTCAATCAATGGAGGGTTGGAAAGACAGGATCGGATTGGGAATAGGTTTATCCGATTTAGAAATAACCTGTATAAAGGAAATAATCAAAAATATACGAATACAAGTAAAACTATAATAAATAAAACATTCTGAATACGGTCCCTCGAGGATCTTGGCAATAAGTTAAGCTAAATCGAAATCAGAAAGTAATGGAAAATAGGCAGGAAGAGAGGATGTCAGCCAAACATGAGAGCCCCCAAAAATCTCAATCCAAGAAGACGTTTAGGCTTTGATTACATAGTGCCATAATCAGTTCATATTGGCAATATCAGAGAATACTATACCATTGAGAGGCAGATAGAGTTGTTTGGCTGACATCCTCTCTTCCTGCCTATTAATCTAATCATTGAACAGCCAGTTCTCTCATCGACCAACTAATAGAAAATCCGGACTTCTAAAGGTAGGAATTCCTAGCTGCAGGTTTGGAACGCAATTCCTGTGCAACATACTTGATAAGAGTGAGGCCTAACGCATAGGCGTTCTCAGAGTTATAATCACGTTGCAGGATATTTTTTCATTGAAAAGAAGACTAATTAGAGGTAAGAAACTAGATCAACTTCACGAGTTACCTTATATTTCTCTAAGATGACACGTCCAAATTTTATTTTCACATCCGTACCCAGATGATTAATTTTTTAATAGAATTCCTTTTAAGCTTATTAGATATTTTAAAAATTTATATTTTAATGAACACTTATCAATAATAGATTATAATTGAAAAGCTTTGCTTGTTACGTTAGAAAGTATTTCTATTTTTGTAATTATTTTGACACTTTTCTATATATAAATAAATAAATTTATAATTTCAATGAGCCGAAGAATGTCCTAAAATAAACTTCAAATTGGTGATTACAAATTCTCTACCTAGTTAAAAATAAACATGAAATTTATATAATATTATGTCGAGTTGATGTAAACAAATGGACGTGTCCGTTTCGTCCTTTTGTTCCCGTAACCACAGCACCCTCTGGGATGAGGGAAACAAATATAGACCTGGGTTATTTATGAATATTCTGTCAACTAAACTAAAAAAAAAAGTAAAAATTAATTTCATTTTTATTATCTAAAATAAATTAGCAAAAATATTTTCTTGGATAGAAAATTAAGTTATATAAAGAAGATGAATTTAAAAATATTACTTTTTTTATTATTAGAAGTATATAAATAACTACAAAATTGTTATTGTTTTGAATTTTAATTAAAAAATCTGGTGTGGCTGGTGTCGCACAGCGCACAACTTTCTCTTACCTTCGGTAATCGAAAGTTGTGTTCTGTGCTTGTCATACCAGATTTTTTGTGTCGACATATATTTAGTTTCCGCTGATACGTATATTAAAATTCAAGATGTAATAAAATTTATCAGTATGGGAAAATATTTCGTTATCATCACTATCTTTTTCCTATGAACTACAAGAGTAAAGTGGTCTTCATAAGATTTCAAGGGCGAAATGAGAATATACATTTTAAAGAGCATCTAAAAAATAAATGATTTAAGAATTTTAATCAAAATCGTTCGAGCCAATTTTGAGTAAATCGAAAAAAAAAAAACTAAAGAAGTACATCAGTAAATACTAGTACTCTTTGGCCGATTTTGGTCAGAGGTTTCGTGTCACATCTCAAGAGGATATCTAACTTAAATATAAAATTTTAATCTCTTAGCTCTTTTCCAGTGGCGTCATTTGGGAGGGGGGGGGGGGCTTTTGCTCTGAAGAGTAACTTTCATGGGAATGATACTGAGGTGGGTCTCGTTTCCTTCCTCAGGAGGAGGGATCTCAAATAAAGTTGGATAATTTATTGCCATGAGGTGGATTTGAACTGGTTGTCTTCAACTCAGGATTATAATCTTAACTGCTTTATCCCCTCGGCAAATCGCCTCCTCTACTAAATAAATAAGTAAATTTTAAGGTTCGCCCCTTCCCCCCCCCCACAAAAAAAAAAAAATTTGGGGAGCCCCAAGAAAAAGTTAAAATGACGCCACTGCTCTTTTCGTTCTTGAGATATTTTGTTCACAGACTGTAGCAATTTATGGATACCATTCCAAAAGAAAGATTCAACTTTCATGATCTATTCTAGGGTTTGGACCCCGGTGGAAACCGAAACCGGTAAACCAAGGGAGAAAAATTTATTTCATTTTAATTGGCTATCAATCATTTTTTTTTTTTTTTTTTTTTTTTTTTTTTTTTAAACATTCACACTTTTTTTCTCATTCACACTCACACTCACACCCACATTCACACAGTCTTTTCGGCAACTTAGGCCATATAAGACTTTGACGATAACCGTTGTAATTAATAAATCAATTTGGTGTTCAGGCATTTCTATTTAAGCCATCTGGTATCCAAATGGCTTAAATAAAATCATCGGACTGCCTGGGTCCGGAACCCGCGACGTTTGGTATAGGAGGTAGGCACGCTACCTACTACGCCAGACCCGGGGGCTATCAATCATTTGAAATAAATAGGGACGTTGAAAAAAAAAATCTGGTGTGACTGGCGCACAGCACACAACTTTCTCTTACCTTCGGTAATCGAAAGTTGTGTACTGTGCTTGTCACACCAGATTTTTTTGTGTCGACATATATTTAGTTCCCGACAGTACGGAACATTGGAATTCAGATGTAAAATTTATAAGTATGGGAAAATATTTATATTTTGTTACCATGGCAACCATTTCTCCTATCTTCCCTATGAAATACAAGAGTAAAGTGGTCTTCAAACAATTTTGAGAGCAAAATCAGAATATACATTTGAAAGAGCATCTAAAAAATAAATGATTTTTGAATTTTAATCAAAATCGTTAGAGCGAATTTTGAGAAAATCGAAAAAAACTGAAAAAGTACATCAGTAAAGTACTAGTACTCTTTGGTCGATTTTGATTAAAAGCTTATTTTCACGCCCTAGGAGGGTGCCTAACTTAAATATAAAATTTCAACCTCCTAGCTCAATTCCTTCATGCTTAAAATTGAACACACACAGACAGACACACAGACAGACAGACAGACCATGTCGCGAAAACCACTTTTTTGGATTCAGGGGACCTCAAAACGTGAAGATCCATCAAAATCTCGACATCGAATTTTTGACATGAATCCAATACTTTCTCTCTATATATATATTACATATATACATAGGTAAGAAAGTAAAAAAAAAAAAACAGTTTAAAACCGGTTTTCCGCTTTGTGAAAAACCGAAAAACCGGTTTTCAAAATTTTCCTGTTTTTTCCAAACCCTAATCTATTTATCGTCTAAAGGAGCTATTCTCAACCTCTAACCACCAGTGGTCCGCGGAGAAATTTTACTGGTCCGCGGACAATTTTATTTGTGTGTGAGTTTGTGATTTTTTAAATAATTTTCTGTGATTTTTGTTAAAGGTTTATATACTTAATTATTAAACAAATAATTTGTTTTATTTTTCGCCTTTGAACATCAAAAGGTACATTGGGTAAACTTTCTTTTGAAAGTGTAGTATGAAAAAAT